>JAQHUG010000095.1:4026466-4052435 GCA_028555095.1 Dicrostonyx torquatus | reverse complement strand
ACTGGTCAGGGTGAAAGATAAACAAACAAACAAAAGAGCATACAAACAAACTGTAAATAGACCCAAATATTTTGGCACCTTTTTTTCTAATTTTGATTATGTTATGTTTAAAAAGCTTTATATTCATAGAATAGACAGAAGAAATAAAATGCACATTAGTCTGTGACAAAGATGTTGTGGAAACTTATTTTGCCAATAGCTTTAGGAAACTGATCTTTGTGTGTGGCTTCTATTCTGTGGATGTGATTTCTTAAAAGGAGAAAGACAGATTTCTTGTGCTATCCTGGGGCATGAAGCAGCATGTGGCCAGTTCTCAGTTCACTTGGTCCCAATCCTGTGAATCTGTTATTATCTCTTATTTTTTTTTCCTATAGTACCCTTTTAATGCACACACACACACACACACACACACACACAAACACACATATCTTTGTGGTTCTTGCTAGGCAAAGACTCAATGTGCTTGACTAATCTTTGATAATATACTCTAATAGTATAGCAAGTAAACCTTATAACAATGAGAATAAGAATATGTGTTTAAAATTAGAATTGTACCAGGGAGATACATAGGTCAAACATGTATTCTCTGGAACATGAGCCCTGCTTCACACAGCATTGTATATCAGTTGTGTCCTTATCTCAGCAGGAAAGAAGGCAACTCATTATTTCTGCTACATGATTTAGAATGGACAATAGAATCTAAATTTCCACCATGTTCTCTATGATATTAGCTCATACACTTATTAAGTACTGGAATACACAAACTAAATGTGCTAAAGAGATAATAGAATTGTCTTTTACTACAAAGAACTGTCTCTTGTTTTATGTTTATGTGACACACATTGACAGCTAAAATCTCTGATGTTTTCAAATGTGTTGTCTCAAGTCCAAAGTACATACTTTCAAAAAGAGCTACAGCTGGATAAAGTTGGATATATGAAGCTATAACATCCGAGGGATCAAACTGTCTTCTGTACTCTGTACTCTTTATGTGTTAGAGAGGGTGTTCTTATTCATATATGTTTAGAAAGTAGAGAGATGTATTTTTTAGTAGTTACTTGGTTTCGACAGAACATCTAGCATGTAATATTTGTCTCATATAACTGTCATAAACCATTTGCATGCCTGAGACTTTGGATTGTGAAATGTAATTGTAATTGGTCTTATCAATGAAAACCCAGAACCAGATATCAGCTTATAAGCTCAAAGAACAGAGAAGCAAATAAGTTACCTCTTACTTTTATAAATCCTCCAACTAAAGGGGAGCCGAGGTCCTATCTACACCTTGCCTTATCACTTTCTGTCCATTCCCTGTTGTTATTTCCTGCCTCCTGTCTGTCCAGACCTCCAGACCTCTATGGTTAACTAGTAACTAGCTCTGTCCTCTGATCTCCATGCAAGTGTTGTTTATCAGAAAACAAAAATATGTCATAAAGTTTTCTGTTTTTGTAGAGAAGGTTATAACTAACAAAGGAACATTATATACAATAAGTACAATAACTATATATAATATATAGTCAAGAATTACACTAGCATGGTCTAGTCCATTAGTATTTGACAAATTCAGAGAAACTACTCCATTATTAATCCTATCTTGGTGAGTCCAAAGTGTTGTACTAATTCATCTTCTATCCTATTTTATATTACCAACACAAAACTATCTTTTTTTTCATTTTTTTCCACCCTATATATGTTACCTTTCTTTCATGAATTCTTTTCTGAAGTTATTAACAGGAAGAACTGCAATTATCTAATCCTCAGATCCATCACACATAAGAAGGATATAAAATTACCTGAGTAAGCAGGATGTGCAAGCAAGCAGCTTCCAAAAGATGTGAGTAATTACAGAAAATGCAGGCTGCTTGGAGAGTCACCCAAGGTTCTTCTGTAGCACTGGATATACAATGTCAGCCTAAAGGCCTAGAATATTGACAGACTTCTATGTGAAGCAGGATATTCAGAAGGGCTGTCCTGCCTTGTCTTGGCAAGATTCAGCAGTCACTTCCTTTTTTGTCCTCCTTGCCTAATTTGGAAAACATACTGTTAGCTGAGGCAAGTGCACTTTTTTGACAAGTGGCTAATATTTGTCACAAAGAATGTAAACTCTACATGGAGTTTCTTTGATGTCCATCATCTTCTCTGAAATAAAATGGTGCTGCCAGGAGAAAATATGTCACATTGTCATAAAGAAGGATCTTATATTATTAAAAAAAATTTGAACACCATATTCTATAGATCTCAGAAATATTTGAAGACCACTTGTCTACATAAAATATATTTCTGTTTGACCTTGAAAACATATATTACATGACTACAAGTTTGAATGCAATAGGTGACTAACTACTAACTTACATTTATTTATAATCCTAAATAGAGTATAATAATAATAATACAAGGAGTAGAAATTTTTATAACATTGTTAATAAGATATATAGGTAGATATTTTGAACAAGATTAGAAATGTATGTACTGTATGTTCTAAAAGAAATAGCCTTAAACATGTTTCAATATACAAAAATCCTTATCAATGTAAAATATTTAAAACTAGCTGTTTATTTTTTTTGTTTAAAAGTAGATTTAATAATCTACCTTTTTATCCTATCATTTCTATAAAACACAAACATAATAAAACTAAAATAACCTGAATTTTGTAGCAATATACAAAGTCCAAGCCAGCATAAATTATTTAAAATTAATAGTTGCTGGTTTTGGTTTAAAAGTAATTTTAACAATCTACCCTGTTATCCTATAGTATCTATACTCCTCTTTTTTTCTTTTCAGAATGAGATTCCTGAATCTAGTCTCCTTTGTTCAACTCTTTATCATGATCATTACCAGTAACAACTTGCAACCAAACCCAAAACAATGACAAATATCAACAACCCATTGAGTGACTAAAATCTACCTCCTGCTTCCACCCTACCTCTTCTACTACCTGCCTATTTACATGTAGATCTCTTAGCTATGTTGGATATGCTAGAGTCATAGGATACCTGCTGAGTAGAGCTGCTAACAGCGAGTAGAAATAGCACCTCCTCCCAAAAGCATGTTGCATTTACTAAGCTGAAAATTGTTGGATATCTCAAGCAAACATAGAATCTTGCTTTGGACCAGTATTTCCTCATTCTGTCATTTTATACTGGAAGCATTTGATCTGCTTTTTTATTTTGTCTTTTACAAGAGATATTAGTTAGAAGATTGATGAGTCTCAGAAGAGAATTTTAACTTTGGACTTTTAAATAGTGTAGATATTGTGCTAGACAATGGGTATTTTGAAGTTGGACTAAATACATTTTACATTATAAAATAGCTGCAAGCCTATGGGGACTTGGGATTTGAATGAAGATGGCCCTCATAGGCACACAGGTAGTGGCACTATTAGAAGGCTTGTCCTATTTGGAGTAGGTGTGACTTGTTGGAAGAAATATGTCACTGAGGTTGGACTTTGAGGTCTCAGATGCTCAAGTCAGGTCCAGTGTTTCATTCTCTTCCTGCTGCCTGCTAATCTGCATGTAAAACTTTCAGCCACGTGTCCAACATCATGTCTTCCTTCAAACCTACCATGCTTCCTCCATGAAAATAATGGAATAAACCTATGAACTATAAACCCACCTCATTTAAATGTTTTCCTTTATAAGAGTCATCCTGTTCATGGTGTATCTTCACAGCAATAGAAACTGTAGCTTGAAAAGACCCCAACCAATTCTACATAGGAGGGACAAACTAAGTAAATTGGATAATGGAAAATTACAAAATGTGACAAACAAGTTTGACTGTTGCTTGAGCCTCAGGAGGACTGATGGTTATCAGAACGATTTGAGGTCTTCCTTGCAGTGAGAAATTACCAAACTGCAAGCTAGGTTATAGCCGAAATGAGCAGGATATCACATGTCACATAGTCAGCAGGATGTCACTTAGTTAGCAGGTTGTCACCTAGTTAGCTGGATGTCACATACTTGAGGTTTTTTGGAAATAGGCCGGAGTATGCTAATTTTGTTCTGGGTTGACCTCCGGTTTGAATATCTAGATCAATCCCAATTGTTACCATACCCCACAATATAATTCATGGAAAACTTGTGATTTTTGTCTATAAAAGCTTGCTTGCCTGGATGCTCGTCGTGCTCAGCTATCCCGAGCTGTGCACCCGGTTGTGCAATTGTGAAATAAACCACCTTGTGCTTTTGCATCTGACGGTTTGGTTATTGAGTCTGGAGGCTCCTCGGTGGTAAGACCAATTTGGGGGTCTTTCATAACTAAAACACTATCTTTCAAATAAATGAATAATTTATCATTAAAACCTAAAGGTCAGTGGTTCTCAACCTTCCTAAAACTGCAAACTTTTAATACAGTTCCTCATTTTGTGGTGATAAGCCATAAAATTAACTTTGTTGCTACTTCACAATTGTAATTTTTGCTACTGTTATGAATTGAAATGTAAACAGCTGATATGCAGGTTATCAGATATATGACCCCTCTGAAAGCTTGTTTAGTCCCCAAAGGAGTTGCAACCTACAGGGTAGAACCACTGTTATAGACAGTGAGGGTATTTGCAGCACTAAGCTTGGAAATTATGAGTATTTGGGGGAAGTCTCATTGGCTGAGTAACTATAGTGGAAAGGAAATAATGACTTCTGATTTGAAATGATTTAGTATCAGTTGTGAAATAAGTGAATCTTATTCCAAAATATATGTCTATATACACAAAATATAAGCCAGATATACCTTTTGGTAACTTGTTAAAGAATATAGATTTTGACTGAAGATTAGAATAAACATATGTGAGTCTTTTTCCTTCACCTATGGCTCCTGGTTCCGTAGATGTATTCACCATAACATGGGCCATGCCTGACTCAGAGAAACTTTTTACCTGACAGTTTATTGTTGTATTGACTAAAGTAACAATTGAGATTCTTTTTTTCCTATTCTTTCCTTTCTATTTTTGTTGTTCTTTCTAAAAATATAAATCAATACACCACTATATCACTCCCTTCCCCCTTTCATTTTGCCTGCACTTTCTCATTCTACTTTCTTTCTTTTTCTACAATTTGATGGCTTAAACAACTCTTTTAATAAGCACTTTATGCTCATGTATCTAATACTTCCTTCTGAGACATGTTCTTGATTCCAATCAAGAATTCCAATTCTCTTTCTATTTTTGAACCTACACTCTGTATAATGCAATAAAATATTTTTTCTTTAAATGAAAATCATAAATTCCCTTGGCATATAGTGAACATACTAAATGGCTTATCATTATGAGATCGTAGAGAGAAAGGCTTGTGCTTCATTTGTTTTCTTGCTTCATGTTTAGGAAACAGAATGTGCTAACTGAATGTTTGTTCAATCATCAGAGACACAAAAAAGGAAATTTAAAGCAAACAAACAAACAAGTTTCTTGTTCTCATGTATTTTAAGGAGGTAAAAGAGACTGGTAATTTGATTACCTCAAACATTGGACCGATCTAGAAAAAAAATATGTGTGGTAAGTAACAGACAGAGACAGTTGTATCAGGGGTAAATCACATTTGCAACATTACTTTGCTGGGCATTTCCTACAAGCAATCATGCATGTCAGTGAGGGGTCCTTTGGATCTGAACATGCTGATGGAGAGTTGGGAGTCTTCCACTTGTTAACTATAGGGAGAAGTACACTGTGTGTTTATAGATGAGGAAGAGGTTATATTAATCTCACACTTGCTTTCTTCTGAACTTAAGTACATAAAAGTACTTCAGAACATGATACTGAAAATTCCAAATCAAATTTTAAATGAATTAAATATGAATAAAATAAAATTTAAGTGGTAAAGGAAATAGAAGAAGAATCAAGTTTTACTTTCTTGGGTAGTCTTTCTCTTCCAACGGATAGAAAAGCTTGCTAATGGTGAAAGATTAAATTTTTATTATCAGTATTCTCAAAGTTTTGATCCATCCACCCTCCCTTACTCTATCACTCTTGTTTTTCCTCTCTAAGAAACATAAAAAAAGATGCTTTGAAATAAGGAATAATATAACCCCTCCTTTCATGACTTAGTTTAATGTCAGGAACCTTCAAAAAATTAATTTCCCATTTTTTTTCATTTCTGGAGTAACCCTTATTTTTCAAGTTCTACACAACTATAATGTATTGGATCTCTAAGTAAGGGAGTTTCTCCTACAGTATTGTCTTCTTTCTACCAGGTCTACCTAATTCTAAATTTAACTAGGATGCCTTTTTTTTTTTAGTTCAAATAGTCCATACATGAATGTATTATCCTGTCTTTCCTATTGTAGGAGTTTTCATTGTTAAGCTGTATCTTCTCTTTTAAAGCCATCTTATCAGTTCTTCATTGTAGTCATCATAAATAGAAACACTTAAACTTCATCCTTTTCAGTATCACTATCGCTTTCAGCTTCAGGGTCATTTCATTCATTTCTGCCTTCATAGATTTACTAAAATCTTTTCCATAGTGTGGTTGCTTCTCTTTTTAGGTAATTAACTACAATAAACTAAATTCAAAGCAGTATCAAATTGTCTGAATTCTATCACATTGTAGCTCTAAGGTTCTTTAGGTGATCAGAACCATCAACGTGAGCTTCTCACACATACATGTTATTAGGAATATAGAAGTCTAACGGGCTCTTGCTTCTTGTTGTATATGTTTAGTCTGGCTAATGGTTACATGATGTGTTACATGTAACTGCTCTTAATCCAAGTTATTTAGTGACATAGTGACCTATGCCTTCCTCCTGCTAAAACCTTAATGTTAAAATTGACTTGAAGTTTAAGATCACAATTCAAAATGGAAAAGTCACAGGGTTTCAGAAAACTAGGTTGATACTTTACGAAGGATATTGATTTTAATGCATCTAAACATGTACCACATTAGGTATAAACACCAAATGTGATTTGTGTTTTTGAATACTGGCATTTTTTCTCCATTCATGATTATTATTGCAACAAGCTGTTTCCCTGTGGGTATTTTTCTTTTGCAACATATGTTAACAGCAGAGGGCGTAGAAAATATGCATAAATGAATGTAGATGACAAAATTCTAAAGTAAAATTGTAAGAGAGAGAATATCTACACATGGTTATCTTTCTCCATTGCTACTTCTTGCTCAATAAATAGAGATAATTTGACCCACTTCTTTTGGTTCTCACATTAAATAGCATTTACCTTTGTATTTTGAAGAAGTGAGGGCGATTTAGGGATCAGTGTGCATGCAAAATTACCATGGAAACTGTAGCCACATTCTACCAATAAAATGCTTCCAAGACACTTCTTCAACTTCATGACACTTACAAATGTAGTAATTTTAAACACCTGTTCTCTAGCACATGATTGCTGTGATTTAATGGGGCTCTACTAGAGCTGTAAATAGGATGGGTGTCTTATGGTGATGTAGAATATTGGTGTGCATGTCTGTTTTTAAAATGGATAAAAATTCACTCTAACTCATATTTCTATAACTATAACATACTTTCTTTATTCTATTTGATACCTTTAAAAGGCAGATTTAAATCAAAACCACAACCTTGATCTTCTCTTGTTGGAATACAAATTACAAGGACTTATTTCATTGCTGAACTCCAGAAAAGATTCAGTATCTATAGTGAAACCCAAATAGACCCATTGTTTTAATTGACCAATGGCCTCACATATAATTGAATAATTCTGAATTTATTTTCCCAAACTTTGATCTTTCACTCTGTCTTCGTGGCCAGAGATGCTTTTTCTTTGGTGTCACATAATTTTCTTGTAAATTCTCAAGAATATATTAGTTTTGACATTTTGATATTTTAGTTTAAATTATAAACTTTTGTCTAATTGTAATTAATTCTTTGCAGTTATTTGTCTTAATTTCTATAAATTAACAGTGATATAGGTACACAAATTTCTAAAACACAATTTTGTGTACATTTTAAATTCTGTGTATATATACATATATGAATGTATACATATATGTTTGTAGAAATTATCTTAATGGATAATGATGACTTTATGAAAGAGAATGGTTCAATTATCTAAATTCAGATGAATATCCTAAAATAAATAACAGACTTAAGACTTGAGAGATATTGGAAACATGCCCAGACACTGTATCTAAATATATGTATTCAAACTAATTTAAGCAGGCTTTGGTTTAATATTAGAAAGAAGTGCATAATTATTATGTTTCTTAATCAATTAAAACTTCATTTTACTTCAAAACATCACTTTGTTTTGGAAACTATATCCTTTTATTGACACTTTGTAGATACTGTATGATTTTCTTTGAAAATATAGATAAGGCAATGGCAATCACAAACCTTCAAATATAGAAAATTTGGAAAATACAGTTTATATATTATGTGAAGAATACAATAAAAATAGCTTAAGTTTGGAATTTCCTGAGTCTATTTCATTTTTATCTTCTAGAAGGCGTAAAATATTAGATATTTATAAAGCAAAAACCTTAAATGTAAGCAGTGAGTTGCACAGAGAGGCAAGCACATTTATCTACCCCTTCTGAAGACTAGAGTAACTGTGTCTCCTGGATAAAGCATTGTTAATAACATTGTTGCTAAATCCTCCAGTGCCTTTGAGAAGGCACAGTAAGTCTTAAGACTCTTTACAATAGGCTTCTTCAAGAGATGAAAGTGGAACAGCACAGAACAAGATGCAAGAAGATATTTGCCTTGTTGGAGCCAGAAATGGAGGAGAGTGGATCTGGGGGAGAAGGGAGGTTGTGAGGAGTTGGGAGGCAAGGAAGAAGAAAAAAGCTGTGGTTTGGAGGTACTGCATGACAGAAGAATCTATTTTCAATAAAAAAAATACATTTCTTGGTGGCAGAGTGCACGTTAACAATGAGGACTCTTTCTTGAAATAGGTTTTTTCCTAATATAGGCTATTTACTTTCCAAATTTTGATGTAACATTTAAATAAAAAATTATTACTTTCTTCCTTTTTTTTCTTTTATGTAAGTATGTGTGCATGCAAACACAAAAATAGCATGTAACATGTGAAGGTCAGAGCACAATTTTTGCAAATCACTTCTCTCCTTCTACCGCTGTAAGGTAGGAAATCTATTTTTTCTGGTGTCTACTCCAGGATAGCTAATTGTTCAAGCTTCTGGATGATTCATCTACCTTTCATCTGGCTACTAAGGGGTGGATTTATAGACACATACTACCTCATTTGGCTTTGCATGTGGTTCATTGATATCAACCACAAGATGTCAGACCTGGGCAACTTAGTGCCTTTACAGACGGAGATACCTGCTTGTACCTATGGAACCTTTTTATTTGATATATATTAAGAGTACATATTCTGGAAATAATACATCAATAAGGAAGTTGTTCATACTATTTTATTTAGAGCATACATTTTATGAACGTAGCCAAACATTCAACAAGCATTACATCTCTATCACACATGTGTTCAATGAATACCATGTTTTCATTTGTTCACTATTCCTATGGATCTAAAGCACAATGAAAAACAATTGCCTGTATTTTTAAAAGCTGGTTAAATAGTTGAAAAGACATACTTATAGATATTAAAGACCTAATTATGAGGTCATGCACTTTTCATTTCCTTATATTTTTCTTGTCTCCTGTGTGGCTCTTTGGTTCTATGTAACTAAGTTAATGAATGAGAATGCTGTTTTATTATTTACTTATTTATGTGATTGTAGTTTTTTAAATCTCTTTTCTGCTACGACACTATTACTATTACCTTTAAAAACTTTGCTACCCAGTGGTTTCATGATAAAACTCGTTTAGAAAGTAGGTCCTTAGATCCGCTGAGTTACATAGTATTGTCAGTAGTCACAAGCACATCTGTGCATGTTTGGCAATGAGAGGAGACAATGTTGGCTATCAGAAAAATATGTGCAATACTCGTAATCAGAAGCTTCTTGATTACTTATCTTTTCAACCCTTCACTCCTCACCTCAAGGTATCAATTCTCTATGAAAAATGAGAATTTTTCCAGATATATTATAGACTTCTCATCAGCTTCAATAGTGTTTATTTTTTTTAACGTTTGGGGTTAGTTGGGCATTAAATTGTGCAGCAGAGGCAGACAAATGAGTCCTTTATTATCTATCCTCATTGCTAAAAGTCTCCAAAGTACACATATGAAGGAATACTTCAGTAAATTGCAACATGGAACCAAGTATCCTTGCCTTACAGGGTTTGGCTTATATTAACCTGCAGTGTGTAGCATTTTGACGTGTCTCAGGCACCTCATTTGACTGTCCTGCTTCATTTATCCCAGCAGTAAGGCCATCCTTAAAAGCATAAACTGGTTAGAGCAGTGCTTAAGAGCATAATTCTGACAGCCTTCTTTGTAAATCAACACTGAGGCCAGGTCATTTCAACTTTCAGTTTTGCAACATTTGTGATATAAAGAGGAGGAATAAAAGGAATGGATTTGAAAAGAGAGTCCATGGTCATATATAATGAAACTAAATATTGTTTTATATTGTGCTTTTTGAAAACTAGGCACTACTAACTCTTATGACATTTAATACAATTAATAAAATATTATAATATAATGCATAATATGGCATCATAATCTACATTTTACTACATAAAACAATATATCCTGCGTGCACGTGTACAAACAATAGAAATATCGGTACTTATATAAGCATACTCAGCAACGAATTCACCACATAATAGTTAATGTTATTACAAGAAATCCATGCATCAATGGACACATATTCAGAATCACAAAAGATATATATATGTGTGTGTGTGTGTGTGTGTGTGTGTGTGTGTATAGTATTTTTTTCCTGCAATTGTTGGGAAATACCTCAAGATTTACTCTTTAACAAAGTGAGACAGGAATCTTAAACAATTGGGAGACTTCATTGGGAAGGCAAGATGTAGATAGAATTGAGAAGTGATTGAGTCTCATAGCTTAAAGGATACTCAAGAAAATAAGGTCTATTTTGGTTTAACAACAAATTATTTACATGTTGTGTAGGCCAATTTGAATTGAACTTATGTCACTAGAACTTAAGATAAAAAGCACTCCTAAATGACATATTGGCTAATTCAGAAAGAGTGCTGTAAAGTCAAATCAGTATAGATAGATGGACTCTTCTCTCTTTAGCCAGCTACATATGGAGAAGCTCTTTGCCCTTAACAATGTAATAAAATTTTAAGTCTTACTAATAGTAGGTGATAGCTACAAATTTATAAGAGAAAAAATATAACATTTAGTCAGATTCCTTATTTATTTTAAATTTTGTGTCTTTGGCAATATTCATGATTTGGACTATGTCTTCTCATGTTACCTGGAGAATACAGTAATTATAAAAAATAAAACTTGTCTGTTAAAGCATCAGCCATGTCTTGGGATTAAGTAGAGTTCAGGTTTGAATATAAATAGGTCCACAATAGGTCATGTGCTTAGACACTCGGTTTTCACTTCTTACACTGTTTGAAAGGATTTGGAGACTTGTGAAGGTGGGAATTTGCTGAGGAGATTTGATACCTTGGCCTCAATCTGTCCTCTCTTTCTTCCTGGCCGAAAACACAAGATAAGGAGAGCTGCCTTATGTTCCTGTTGACACAGCTTCTCAACCATGATGAGCAGAATCTTTTTTCAACATTAAATGGAAATAGAGCCTTCATCCTCTGTTTCTTATTGTCATGAAAATAGTAAGTCAAGAATATATGTAAATTTAACAAGGAAATATTTCCCCAAGGATTTTGATGTGTGACATGTCATTGTTTGAGAGAAATAATTTCCCTTGCACCACAGCCAGTACTTATTGTTATGAAAGGCAATATGATATAAAGTGACATAAAGCAGAATAAACAAGGCACAGAGTAAAAAGGTCAGGCAACCTGAAAAGTGTCAAGAGATTTTACCTCTTTTTCATCGAAAAACTTCCTTAATTGTATGCAGATCTGTTGGGCAAAGAGTGGTTCAGCATTAATCCTTCAGAGATTTTAAATAATGTATTTTGATTAGGTAGCAATGTTGCACAATTATAGCATAACTGTTTTAACTCCTTTTATGAAGGCACGTTTAATATTATATTTTTCTTTGTAAACAATTCTATTACCTATATATCTTCTATAATTGATTCTTTTCTAATACATATAAGAACTTAATGAGGATTCATGCCCAATTCTTCACTTCCTGTGCTCAGAGTGATATATATTAATTAGAGCCCTGGCTTTAATTTAAGTGTTTACTTAAGAGACAAGGGCTCTTGTATTATTATCACACAAAATGTAGATAACTTTTGAATCAATAAATGAGTAATATCACAATTCTATGAAAGTACATAGTAGCATGCAACCCATTGTCAGTTGTGACATTTATATTTAACCATACGTCTTACCCAAGAATTGTACCCTGTTAGTATTTCTCATGTCTCTCCTTACTGAGATTTCACCAGCGGCAGTGAAACTCAGTCCATTCCTCATATTTACTGTGGATCTTCTCACACAGTTGAAATGTTTACCTTTCTTTCCAAGTCTGTGTTCACTTGCTCAGTAAGATTTTCCATGAATACTGAGCTCAAATTCCAGATTTCTTTGTATTTTCTATCCCCATCACTCTTAGTGTCGTGAACATACAGCACATTTTATTTTTAATTTTATCTTTCTTCTTCTATTCCATTGAAGAGTAAGAAATACATTGCTTCCTATTTATTTAATATTTTTGTTTGTTGTTTGCTTCTTTTGTTGAGAGGTCTTTGGGACCTCACTAAGCAACAACTCCAAAAGAACTAAGACATTTCTTAGATTAGGTAGGCTTTTCATTTGTAGGTCTTTGGCACCCAATGGGGCATTTCTGTACATGTAAATATCTGTACTTTACTTAAAAGGAACTAATGTGGAGCTTTTCCCTACTGAGTCAACATTATTGTTTATTTAAAAATTGCTTTATTTACAGCCTTTGAAAAGGTACAGTGCTCATTTATCATTAACCCTACAAATCTATATTAGTTTAAAATGTAGGAATAAGCTAAGAAACTCTGTAGAATTCTAAGTATTTAGAAAATTACTCATTTTTAATGCTTTAGACTGGTGATTGGTTATTGTAATTATATATAATAATGCACTAAATTTGCATTATAGTTTATTGATTGATATTGCTGAAGGCACTCAAAACACTGATTGATTAGTGTTAATATCATAAAATTCAGAAAAATCCCAGTGTACTGTCCTCCTCCAGTATGCCAGTATGTCAGACTTGGACTTGATATAACTCAACATTAATTCTTTGTAAATTTTTTCTTAATCTAGAAAACCTTTAAAACCCTTAAATTTCCCATTTGGCACACATCTTTTACTATTACTTTTTAGAGAAATATTCCATTAATTTGTACTAAATATTTTTTTAAATATAATTATTCACTATATTGTGCATCTAACCTAGGAATCAGCATTTTATGAGCTCTCAGAGTATTCAAATGTATTCCTGTAATGGAAGTGATTTTGAGAAATCTGGCCTTAAGCCTTTTCTATTAAATCAATTGTACTTTGCTAAATTGCTTTTTATTTTCTCATTTTATTTGCTCTTGAATTTGTCTGTTTGATTTAATACTCATCTCAGCATACTCTAATCATTCAAGTATATACCAAATCAACCAACAAAACAAACAAAAATGCAATACATACTGTGGTAAATGTATCTGTGATTATTTAGAATATCATCAATCTGATCTTTGACAAAATATGTTATTCTATATCATGTTTCATTAGTCATCCAAAAGTCAAGTTAAACTACAGATCCACTTTGTATTTGATATTCACTATTACTTTTGGACTTTGCCTAAATACTTTTTAATATTTTTTAAATTTATTTTCATTTTATTGTGTGTATTAAGTGTGTGAGCATTTGTGTGTAAGAGAGAAGAGTGTTCATGGATCATATGAGTTCAGTGCCTATGGAGGTCAAAATTGGGCATCAGATTCTTTGGAGATGGAGTTAAGTCTTGGCTGTGAGACTTTAATGTATGCCCTACGAATGAAACTTGATCCTCTTCAGGAGCAGTTCATGTTTATAACTACTGAGCCATCCTTCCAGCCTCAATGCCTGTTTCATTGTTTCATTTTACTTTTCAAAAGCACTTGCCTTTCACATTTCAGTTTCTTAGGTGATGTGTCTTTTAGTTATAGAGTTGAGGATCTGTAGAGAAAGAGTAGTTTCGTCTCACTAATAATACAAATCACATGCAGTTGAAATACCAACTTGATTAATCTTAATACCATACAATTGGTAATACTCATAAATTCCTCACAGGTCATATTTTAAAACTATTTAGATCCAATTTTCTTGCTTAATATTTGAAGCTCTGTGAAGGAAATGAACACGAAGGCATTTAAAAAGCATTTATTTATTGCAAATAATTTATAAGTTCATCCTTTAAATATTTAAATGCACTTTTGATGAATTAATTATTAATTTTATTGGATTAAGATCAGAAGTTTTCTTTTTTCTAGAATTAAATTCGTTTAAGGCAGGATCCTCCTAGAGATACTTCCTCTTTTATTTTGATTATTTAAAGGCCAGAGCCAATTTGGTCACCAGAGCAGCCTGAGAAATTTTCAGCATTTATCTGTTCTTTATGAGAAATACTTTATAATGTTTTCAATTTATTGAATAATGAGTTAATACTTGAAAATATTGAAGATTGAATAGTTTTTCTTCTTATGGTGCTTTCAAGGCATTCTTTACTGATTATGTGGTGGTTTGAATGAGACTTTCCCCTCCATCAAAGTTTATATATTTGAATGTTTGATTTCCAGTCAATGAATGTTTAAGAAAGATTCACAGGTATGACCTTGTTAGAAAAGGAATGTCACTGGGAGTTGCCTGGTCTCTTTCTGCCAACTTGTGGATTATATGAAAACTCTCAACTATGGCTCCACTCTATAGTCATGACTACATGTCTACTGTTATTCTCCCCACGTTGATAATCACGGACTAACCCGCTGAAACTATAAGAAAGACCCCAACTAAATGCTATCTCTTATAGTCTTGTTTATGGCATTTCTTTCCAGTAATAGAAAGGTACCTAAGACAGGTTTCTTAAAATGTTAGCTGCTGATTGTGTAGGCCACATGTTTAAATAAAAATAATGAAGAATGGCTGTAGATTACACTCTAAATAAGGCATTTATATGACCCTTTCCATGTTTGAAGAGGACATTGTGGAAGAGGGATGGCAAGTATGTAAGAAGGAGAAGGCAGAGTAAAGGATTGTGAAGAACCTCCTCTAGGCTTCATACAACCAATGCAACCATTAACTTACATCAAAAGTGATTATCAACACTGGACCACACAAGCTGGATCTTGTCAGCAATCACTTATGCAAGTAGGATAAACTTATGAGTTTCTAGTTTTAGTATTGAACCATTGACTACAGTTAGATTTTGGAGGAGTTACTGTCTTCAGGTGTGTACCAAATACTGTGTGCCAAACACTTGATCACAGAGACTGCCTTGATTTAACTCGACGGATCACAAAATAACACAAGTAGACAAGGCTATGAAAGTTATTTTGTAGGAAAAATGGAGGTCAACATGGCAAGTATGAAAACAGATAATCATTTAATAAGTATGCATATATATGTGTGTAAACTTATTTTATAACAAACTTAATTAGTATTTAGACATGTTACAAGGACAACTGACAAGATGGAATAAAATATTTTATTAATACCCATAATATATGAACAATTCTAAAAATTAAATGAAATCAGAAAATAATACAATCAATAGATATGAAAAGTATTTGAGTAAACAGCAAATGAAGAAACATAAATTTCTAATGAATACATCAAAATTTGTGCTTCTCTTTAACTATCAAGGAAAGACATGTCACAACTACAGTAGCATCCCATCTCATTCCAGTCAGAATGATAATCAAGAAAACAAATTAATATCAAATGTTACACACTGTGAGAGGAAAATGCATACACCATAGGATATGAATATCTGTGCAACCAGAGAGCACTTAAGTGTGTAACTACCCAAATCAAATAAGAATAGACCTATCCTACCATCAGAATGTATACCCCTCAGGCTGAAAGACATACCTCCATTTTCATGGTCCTTCCTTTAGTATCACCAGTGGAATCAGCCTATAAACCTAGATTTTCACACATGGATGGAGAAAGAAAGTATAGCACATACATGCAATGAGATAATCATACACAAAAAAGATTGGATTTTAGTCAGGTGCAGAAAAAGTTTACTTATCACGATATCATCACATTAAGTAAACCAATTTCAAAATGAAAAATAACATGTTTTTCTCCATGTATGATGTTTAAGAAAAATACATGGAAATAAAATGTAGTATTATCAGAGTTGTGGAAGAGGATAAGAGAAGGAGAAGTCATAGAGTATGTGAACAAAATATATTTCATGTAGTTCTCCATCAGTAAGTGTTGAATTAGTTATCTTTGGAACAATTGTACAGTATAACCTCAAAACATAAATTGGTTTCAATATATTTTCTCTATGTGCTAGTTTATATATTTAGTCATTTCAGGGGTGAGTATTGACCATTGATATGGGTGAGGGATAGTTTTAGACTTCTGGTAAAAACATACATTATCTTTATGGGAATTCCACGCTTTATTTCAACATTGTCTATGTTATCATGACCTGCATTTGCAGTCCTACTCTATGCAAGACTGCACAGGTATCAGGAAGCAAAAAGAAATCACTCCTAACCAGGAGTTGGTGGTGCATGCATTTAATCCCAGAACTTGGGAGGCAGAGGCAGGCAAATCTCTATTAGTTCAAGGTTATTCTGTTCTACCAGAGCTAGTTCCCCAGCACATAGTTTTCAGTTTTATAAGGCTAACAATGATAATTTATAGTTAGGTTGACTTGTAGTGATAACTGTGATATAAGTTTAACATGTGGCCAATTAGACAGATAGTTCAATCCAGTAAAATGTTGCACTTAACACAATGGCTTTATTATTGGATTTATTATCTGTATATATACAAACGTTATCTTAGAATATTCTAAGATATTATAATTATAAAGAGATAGTGTTTAGGGTTTTCCTCTGCAAATGTCATGATCTGATGATGTGGTATTCCCCTCTGTATGCTGTGAATATGATTGGCAAATAAATAAAGAAATTGGCTTGGCCTGTGATAGGATAGAGTAGAGCTAGGTGAGGAAAACTAAAATGAATCCTGGACAAAAGGAGGCAGAATCAGGGAGAAGGCACGGAGCCGACGCTATAGACAGAAATGCCAGAAGCTTGCTGGTAGGCCACAAGCCTCATGGTAAAATATAAAATAATTGAAATGGGTTAAATTAAGTTGTAAAAGCTACCAATAAGAAGCTAGAGCTAATTGGACAAGCAGTGATTTAATTAATATAGCTTCTGTGTGATTATTTTGGGAGTCTGGGCAGCTGGGAAACAAACAAGCCACTAACTACTATACTCTGATTTCAATTAATGCTCATTACATAGATATTTAATCTTGTTAATACTAGAAAACATTTTATTTACTCCCCTCACTTGGGCAGTACAAGGGAATGAACCTGGGGCCTTGTGCTTGTAAAACAAGGTCTCCATCACTGGGCAATGGCCCAGTCCTTTATTAAACTTTGTGTTAACTGCAAATGAGATGTCAAAAAGTGTCCTATTTGATCAAAATATTTTAGTTTTGTTCAGTGAAATGTAGCTTGAACAATCAAAATCACTTTTCAGTAATGTATCTATGGGATACAATACCTTGTTCTATTTATTCCTTTAATAAAGTTAATATAAATCAATATGCAAGAAGTACTTGTTTCTATGACAATTTATTTCTCAAAATTTATTTCTCAAAATTCCTTCTTCAAATGAAGCTAAATATGAGAACAATTAATATAAATAAAAATGCTTCATTTTTTTCTTGTTCCTTTCTTTTTGACTGTTCAAAAACACCAATAATAACCTATGCTGGAGAACACTCCTCCATTGCTGGTGGGAATGCAAACTTGTGTAACCACTTTGGAAATCAGTGTGGCAGTTTCTCAGGAAACTGGGAATCAACCTACCTCAGGATCCAGCAATACCACTCTTGGGAATATACCCAAGAGATGCCCCACCATACTAGAAAAGCAGTTGTGCTACTATGTTCATAGCAGCATTATTTGTAATAGCCAGAACCTGGAAACAACCTAGGTGCCCCTCAATGGAAGAATGGATTAAGAAAGTGTGGAATATATACACATTAGAATACTACTCAGTGGTAAAAAAAAAGACATCTTGAATTTTGCATGCAAATGGAGAGAAATAGAAAAAAATTATCCTTAATGAGATATCCCAAATCCAAAATGATGAGTATGGTATGTACTCACTCATTAGTGGACCCTAGTCATAAACAAAGGACATTAAGATTATAGCTCACAAGCCTAGAGAAGACAAATAGCAAGGTGAACTCAAGGAAAGAGGCAAAATTGTGATATGGTCAATGTCTTTTAAAGACAAGGTACCGGTGTTCTTTATCCTTCTCCCTCTTTTCTTCAACAGTGAGAAAAGTTTTCAAGATTATATACAACTCAAAAGGAAAGTCTACTCTAGAAATGAAATCAGCGCTCATCTAGAACTTGAACTTTTATTATAAAACTTTGAAAGATGCATTCAAATTTTTAAGCCACATTTATTATGTAATAATCAATGACTTCTTTAGGTTTTATTTTCAAAGGAGAATCCGATTCTTAGGTTATTTATCAAGCTTATTCAAGATCTTTGCATGTTTTACATGTGTAATGGAAAACACTGTATGCTGTAGAATAGTCATCTTGGACACTGTAAACATTTTTCAGTTGATTTGCTTTAATAAAATGCTGGTTGGCCACTAATCAGGCAATAAGTGCGGTGGGGCAACCAAATTAATGATGATGGCAAAGAGAAGGATAGAGTCAAGAGAATTGCCAGCAGATGCAGAGAGAGAAAGATAGACATGCCACACTGAGAAAAGGTACTAAGTCACATGGCAAAGTATATATAAGAATTATGGGCTAATTTAAGTATAAGAGTTAGCTAGTAATAAGCTTGAGCTATTGGTTGAGGCTTTATAATTAATATAATCCTCTGGTAATTTGGGAAGCAGCTGCTGAGCATTTGGAAACGGGCAGTCAGAAGAGAAATGTCCAATTACAATAGGGTCCCTAGTAAATGGTTGAGAATAGTGATCAAACAGTGATCAAATCCCTGTCAGAAGAAAATATTTTAACAAACATAGACTTCAGAGTACTCTTAATAGTTCTGGCCAGCGTGAATTTTCTACTTGTTTTTGTTACCACTCTGTTTAGGAGGGTGTTTGGTGATTGCTTATCTTCCTCATATAGACTACTTTAATTAATAACTATGAGAAACTATCTGAAAGTTATTAATTATTCCTGAAGTTATATGAAAAATGGACTACATGAATCTCATAACATAATGATTACAGACAATACTGTAAAAGTTGTAATTTTAAACAGTAAGTTCAATATGTTTCATTTAAGAATTGAAGTTACAATTTCATTTATGTGTAAAACATATTATCCCCAAAGCATTCTAATACATTATGTCTTGCAGAGTGACCACAGATAACACATTTATTTTGAGGCCATATTCGTATAGTCATATGCCTGTAAGTACATTCTATACAATTTGTGTTTTATTTGGATTTCAAATGTGAGTCCCTTGCTCTATTTATGTAATGTAAATTTGTAAGCCTGTACAATTTAGAGTATTCAAGTTATTAAAATATGAATAATGTGTCATGGTTAGATCATTATTTAAAGTGATACTCCTCATCATATTACAGCTCACAAGTTGACATTTATTCTCGGAAGAATGCTGATTCAACAGTTCCTGCATGGCAATGTGTTGAATATAAAATATGTAATATTTATGAGCATAGAACAGCAAATCTTCAGAAATAAAAATCAGAGATATTGATATCAATTTCAGATGAGAGCTGAGCTACCAAAAAATGTACCTATAAGTTTTTTAGTAAAGAATTAGGGTAGAAAATTGTAATTTAGAAATTATTTTTCTTTGAGAATTTCATGCTTGTATATAAACTATTTTGATTGTATTTACACCCATTACCCTCACATATCCTCACCTTATACCTGCTTTATACTATCTTCTTTCAGACCAGTTAGAGAAATAAATAATTTTCCAAAGAATTATGCCGACTATGCATTTTACTGCAGAAGAACCTGAAGGACAGAAGAGGACCAAAAGGAGAGAGTACTAAAACAACAAATTATTAAAAAATAAATAAAAACACAATGAATGAAATGGAACAATAGAGGAATAAAGGTTGATTTCTTTTGTGTGCAAAGATTTCAACGCATATATTGTGATTAACAGAATGGTTTTCTCAGAAAAGTAGCTATAAGCATGATGTCATTGTGGTTTAGGAAAACTAGAATTAATTAAATTTTAAGTGGATTTTGAAAATGATAAGCCAAGATAAAAAGTCATGCCCCTGAAATTATGGATTGCTCAGACATCACGTGGCAAGTAGGCATTAGTATATGAAAGAAGCAAGAGTTTTCCTGGGCTAATCCTGTCAGACAGTGATACAGCAACATAGAAGGGACTCATTGCCTCTGTTTTACACCCAACAAAGACAGAAAATTTTATGTATGAAGAACAACTATTGAAATAGGGTGACACAATCAATCTGTACATTGGTCAGTTTGTAGCACCTTGTGTTGCATGCATCTCAGCTTAAACAATCAACTTCCAGAGGAATCTATTTGCCATTTTCCAAATAGATATGCTTTATGTGCACTTGACTGACCTCCAAACTTGTGCACATGCTAAATATTTTAAATACATTTGAACAATTTAGGAAAATAATGATATAATAATGACAGATTTGCTTACCACAGGCATGTTAAACACAAAAATTTAATAATGCTATTCAAATGAACTTAGTGACAATTTTCTCTCACTCAGCTTGTTTACACAATGCTCAGTGTAGATAGGTACTTCCTAGTTTGTCCTGCTCTGTCAATGTGATCTCAGAAAAATTAGATTATCTCACCATCTACTTCATCATCATTTATGATAATATCTTCCTGCAAGGTGGTAATAAACATTACTTGTGCATATAATGTAAGGGAATTTAAATTGTGCTTAACCCAAAGTAAGCACATTATATAGAAATATTTTTGATTTAATCTCACATTAAAAATTTATAAATATTCATTATTTATCCCCACTGTCTTGCAGTAAGCTCAGTCACAGTAAAATTTTGGATCCCCAAAGTAGAAACACCTGTATGTCAGGACACCATTTCTTTGATGCTGTCCCAGGTTCTTGCTTTGTCTCGCATCTGAACCAAAGGATTTTAGAATGCAACTAGAGTTACGTGCTGTTTTGAGACTTGAAAATTATGTTCACGTTACTAGTGATCTTTATGTTTTCTGACAAAGTGAATCTTCCTCTTTAAATAATTGGCTAGAGAATGCAAGAATTCCCTTCTGGTCCATAAACATAAGTTGCTTTGTTGTTGATGTTTATTCCCCCTGGGCCGTCACAATTTCTGAAAAGTTCAATTTTGTCTGTCACTCTGAGTGAGAGAGAGGACCAGCATTTTCCTTGTGCTTCCCATCTTTCCTATGAATGAGCTGTTTCTGCCTACACCTATGCTGTAGCATGTGATCCCCATAATATGTATATTCCCTATGTATTATGTCTTATATGCTATATGTTTCTGCTTCTAGTGGGAAGTGTTAAACACATTTCTACTAATAGTATATAAAAAAGAAAAAGGTGTCTTAACAATGTTTATTGTAGGGCTGGAGACATGGCTCTGTGGTTAAGAACTGGTTGCTCTTCCAGATGACCTGGGGTCAATTCCTAGCACCCTCCTGGCACCTCATAACTGTCTGTAACTCTAGTTCCAGGGGATCTGACACCTTTACACCAATACACATCAAATAAAGTTAAATAATAATAATAATAAAAGAGTTATACTGCTCTTGCAGAGAGCTGGACTTTAGTTCACACAACTTTGTGTTTGATGGCTCAAACCTCCTGTAACTCTAGCTTCAGGGAACAGTTTTTTTCAGGTCTCCAGGGAGTACTGGTACTCATTTGACACAATCAAATATTTACACATTTTAAAAAAGCAAAATTAATCGAAAATAATCAAAATGGCCAAACACAAATCAATAAGAAAAATTAATCATTGGTATGGTGGTTTGAATTAAGAATGAACCCTATAGGCTCATATGCTTAGTCGTTCATTAGGAGTGTCACTACTTAGAGGTGTGGCCTTATTGAAAGAAGTGTGTTACTTAGGGTGGCTTTTGTGCTTTTCAAATGCTCAAGCTAGCTCCCCCTCCCCCCTTTTAAGAGTTGCTGTTGTTATAGCTTCTCTTTGCAGCAATAGAACATTGAGTAAGACAACTGAAGAGTGTTTAAGTAACAAGGTCAAATAGATTCATAATGTAAATTTGATGTTAGATTTTGGAAAGATTGAGTCTGTACTGTCTTTTTTACACCAAGATAAGATTTTAAATTAAAGTCATAGCTATGAGTATGATTTCAAGAATGGATGAGCACACTAAAGATTTCCTCATATGATTTTTAAATAAAGCATGAATAATAGGAAGGAAAGGACCTACGAATCTATAAAATATGAGAAAGTACAATTAGTTTGAAACTCATAATAACAATTTTAACTGGTAACATTAGCTAACCTATTTAAGAGATAATTATCCTGATGGAGACATTCAACTTTTGACATTATATTTTATTAGTTAGTAACATTATTCTAAAGAAAATATTTCTATACTTCTGTTAGGACAAGTTTCTGTCTTAGGACACTACCTGATTTGTGGGAAACCAGTATTTTATGTTCCCTAAACCTGCTGAAAATTGACAACTATACCTGTAGAAAGGCAGTTACACTCACAAGGAGTGATTTTCTTTGGAATTCCTTTAGAAATTTTATGGCTTCTCTTTCATATGAATCAACAATGGCAAATGCCAAAAATAAAATGTAAAGATAAATAATTCTGAGAGTCTTTGCCATCTGCATGTTTTATGTGCGCATTTCTATTCTTCAATCGCAGTCAAGCTTGTAAAGACTTTCAGTTCAACATTGCTTGCACCTACCTAATTTAGAACACAATCTTAAGGAGTTACTTTTTTTTTCCAAGAGATTCTTCAGTTGTTTTGTGAAAAGAAATTGCAAGTAAGTATACATTTTCATGGAAAATCATGATAGATAAACATCAAATCAGGCCAACTATTTTAAGTAGATGAAGCATATTATATCTACAGACTTGGCCAAAGTTATCGTGGCCTTTTCTAATGCCTTGAATTATGCTCACCATTTCTTAAGCATGATTTTAATCCTATATAACCTTGATAAACTGTGCATTTTAAATTAGAGGGCAAAGTTATAGAAAGGGTAGGGAAACTCTAATCCCCCACATTGAATTTTATCTCTAAGACACAAAACCAAGCATTCTAAAACCTATGCCTTGAATATAATTCATTTGGGTAGCTTCAAAAGGGTTGTTCAATCTAACAAGGACCAGAGGTGTCCAAACTATGAATTGTAAAAATAAAAATTCATGTAGTCCATTGTGTGAAACCACAGGGAGACGATCTGCAGTCAATGCTTTTGAAGAAAACACAGTGTTGTAGCAAAATCGGTGTGCTTTGATACGTGTGTATTTTTGAAACATTTTATTTTTATTCAATTTCTCCATCACCTGGAAAACACTAATGGATGGAATTTCATAGTTTATTCTACATTTGCTATGAAACGGTCAATGTTTTCATGAATTCCCAAAGCCCAGGGAAAAAAGTTAATTTCAGTTCAAGTGAATAGATAACCTGCACCTTCTCTTAATAAGGACAGCAACCTGGGGCCTGTAGAAGACAAAGCCAAGAGCAGCTTGGCAGTTCTGCTCAGATTTCTTTGAAAAGGGCACAACTTCCTTTTGGCCTTGCTAAAACACTTTGTGGAAAAGCTGTGAAGTAGAGGAAACCATCAGAAATCATTCTTGTAGAACAGCAAGGCAGTGAGGCAAACACTGTCTCCCTCGTGGTTTTACAGTCTGTAATAGAAATTAACAGTGCCATCTGCAGCCCGATTATGCACTTTAAGATCACTGCATGCTTTATAGCATGCATTATGGTATATGGCAGCAATTTTTGCTAAGCTAGTCACAATTATATTGGTTTCCAGAAAATTAAAAGAACCTTAAGACATAAAGAAAACTGAGACAGAGGTAGGAAGAGGGACTATGTGAACATTTAAAGAAAGACAATCATCTAACTTATCCGATTCTCTAAGCCACTGATAGGAAATCTTTCCTTTCCTGATGTCGTTACTCTGCTTCAGAAATAAATTTTGTACTGCTAAGCCAAATTATATTATCTGCTCCAATGGTCTTTTTAAGCAATGTTCCATATATTCATGTTCTTTGTGTGAAATAAGCTTCCCTGCATTTTCTGTTTGCTCTTAAGCTCGCTAATTTTGAAATTGGTCAAGAACTAGCTTGCCATCACAGTGGTGGAGAGCATGGTAAGTCATCAGTGATGCCCAGTGGGGCCCTTAAATGAGAAGAACATGGGCTGACTTTGAAACTTAATTTAAAATTACATCATTAAATAAGCTTACAAATAGAGTCCTTAAGGCTTTTCTTATCAATGTTTGTTTATAACATGGAGTAATCCAGACATTGAGGAAGTTAAGTACAAATGGATGTTTCTGAGAAAATTACTATTTTTAGCCCACAGTATTGCAATAAACTTGCATTATAAATGTTGTTTCATGGGTTCAGTTGAAAAATAAAGTATTATATTTATTACTCAGTATCTGTATCATCTATATCTACCTATGCATAAGTGTATATATATATATATATATGTGTGTGTGTGTGTATACATACATATACATACATACACATATGTACATACAAATAAATGCCAACTTGCTTTACTGAGAATGGGGTAGAACTAATAACTTTTGTTGTCTGTCATGGCTATTCTAGGTTGTCAACTTGACTGCATCTGGAATTAACTAAAATTCAGAAATGATGGGTCATACCTGTAAAGGACTTTGACTTAATTTGAAGTAGAAAGATGCACTTTTAATCAAGATCTTTGAGGCAGGAACACACACCTTTAATCCAGATCTTTTTAGCAGAGGAAATAGGTGTCTTTATCTGGATTTGAGGATTCTGAGGCAGGAAGACATATGGTCAGTCTGGGCCACACCTTCTGCTGTACTTGCCAAGGGACCATATAAGTTACCTGTACTTTTAAAGGTGCTCTTGCCTCCTTTTTTCTTATTGTGCAGCTTCTAGTAAGCAGTATTATCTGTGCTTCCAGACACAATCCTTATACAGTTGTTATACAATTGTCAGGAATATTTGACAAATTGTCCTGATCTTGTCAATTTTACATAACTACCTAGTGTTTGTTAAACTTCTGCTGAGTGCCTTTGCTACGATTTGTTTACCTTCCTAAAGGATGAAAACTATTTGTATCCATTTTTTCTTTCTAATTCATCGAATCCTGTAATTTATTCAATTTTCCCTTTTGTTTGTCATATTTCTAAATCATTAAACATAAATAACATATACATTTAATCTACCAGTTAATTTTTTAGGTGAGAGTGACTTTTTGTGAGTTCTTGTAATCCTAAATGGTGTATATCTTGATTAGGTAATTTTGATCAAAGTACCAAATAATCATGTATTAAGTAGATCTTAAATAAATAGTTTGAGTCCTTGATTGGAATGAATTCCTTGTTTATGTCTTAAAACGAATTTAAAATTTTAAAGACATTTTAAACTGTTAACAATTTTACTTTGAAGATTGTATTAATTTATGAAAGGCAAGTTGTATTAATCTGAAGAAATAATAGCTAACTATAATAAAATAACAAAATTTTAATAACTCACATACCTAAGAAAAGACTTGGTCAATGAAAATGAATGTACAATATACCAAAATTTATGGGATGCTATGAAAGCAGTGC
>JAQHUG010000095.1:3963932-3978112 GCA_028555095.1 Dicrostonyx torquatus | reverse complement strand
GGCATTGAGAACATGGCCCATACGGGGAACACAGCCTGCCCGCTCTGGTAGCTGGGTAGTGGGACACAGCCCAGTCGTGCCACTTATTACATTTGATTGTTCATCTTAAGTGTCAGACTGATTGTATCTGGTTTCGACAAAGAGGCAAGCTTCTTGAAAGGCTTTCAAATGTATTTTGATTAAAATATTAGCTGAGGGGCAAAAGCTTGCCACATAGCAAGCGACACTTTCCAGTAGCAGCTCCTATATAAAGAGGTCTGAAGGAAAAGCCAGGCTGACTGTTTTTCCTGCCTACTTTTGACTTTCCATCTTTCTGGCAAGTGCATCCACTCTCCTACTGCAACTGCTTTTATCTTACCTCACTGACATCAGAACCGAGATTCTTTAATTTTTTCAATGGAGATTGAAGAAAAAAGGCACTCTTAAAATTTTCCAGTGTAAATAGAGACTGTGCATTGGTTTCCCTGGCACCCCAACCTGAATAATCACACAGAAACTATATTAATTACAACACTGTATGGACAATGGCTTAGGTATATTCCTACTTAGCTCTTATATTTTAAATTATCCCATTTCTATTAATCTATGTATCACCACGAGGCTGTGGCCTATCAGTAATGTGTCAGTGTTTTTCTTCTTTGGAATCTACATGGTACCTTTCTGACTCTGCCTTTTTTTTCTCCCTGCATTTAGTTTAATTTTCCTACATAGCTCTGTCTGCCCTACCATAGGCCAAAGCAGTTTCTTTAAACCAATGGTAATAAAACATATTCATAGCATACAGAAGAGAATCCCACATTAGTCCAGGCTCTTGGAACTATATTAATACTGCTGGAGAAACCAGTTTGAGATTGAACAGCTACTGGGTTCTTAGTCTCTTTGGCATATAGATAGACATGGGTAGACTACTTAGCCACGATCATAGAAACCTATCTACTGAATGGCCTTTGTCCCATACCCTTATTTTTATCAGCTCTATTCTTCATCAGCCTGAATACATGTTCCAAATGTCTTCTATTGCAAAATACAATTCATGAATTTATTAGTTACCTGGTTATTGTTGTGATAAAACACAATAATTAAGGCAAGTAAGAAGATACCTATTTAGACTTGTGGTTCCAGAGGATAGGAGTAACCCATGGCAGGGCAGGGAAGTGGCTGACATGGCTGCAGGGGCAGCTGAGAGCTTACATCTTCCTGAAACAAGAGGCAGTAAAGAAATCTGAAAATGAAGTGTGGCTCTCAGCTCTCACTTCACACCTCAACTGATAGACTGCTGCAGGTGAGAATACACTTTTCAAAACTACTCAAAAGTGCCAACCACTCAGGACAAAGGTTTCAGACATCTTGTCCTATGGAGAACAATCTTGTTCAAACCGCCACACTGGGTGAAGGACAGGGTAAGATTAGAGGACTGAAATAAATGCAAATTAGAAACTCTTTCCACGAAAGAACCAACTCCTCATGCTTCCACTCCTCAACCTCCCCCTCTCTTCCCTTCTTTCATTTTTTGATTTTGTGTCTGTATGTTTATACAGATTAAACTATTTTATTCTTCACTTATTATCTTATTTTACCAAAGTTAAGTTGAAAGTTTGTGATATTAGTATGTGACTCTGAGATCTATTAAGATTATACTTTGTCCTTATGAGAAATTTACTTGCACTAGCATGGGAAAAATTGCTGGCCTTGTTCAGAAAGGAATGTCAGCAGTGGAATAGAGTAGACAAAAGATTACGGGAGTCAGGTATGAATTACAGTACTATCTTTAGTTTTAATCATTAAAGTAATATTTTGTCAGATATCACATCTTTTAAATGAAGGAAAGATACCCTAAAAATGTCCTGGAAAGCATTTCATGACATTTATTTTATTTTTAGTGATTAGATAGTATTTGTCTAGGTTTTTCTTTTACTTATATTCTGAAATGAATATTAGTCTGGATTTTTATACAATAGTTGTAAGAATATATGTTAAAAGAAACTCACTAAGGGAAAAAGCTTGTTATAAACAATAGGCAATTCCATTATCTAATTTACAGAATGCATAAGAGTTTCTATTTCCTACATAAAGCAATCAGGCATTACCCACTTTTAAATAAGCAATACAATAACTTATTTAAAATATTAAACTAAGAAATTTCATTTGCTTCCTGTGCAAAATCAGCACAATTCTTGCTTTAAAGATGTACTTAAAGTATCTTATAAGAAATGCTATAAATCTCAGCAAAAACACTTTAAAGGAAACACAAGAGCATTTCAGTTAACTCAAGCTAAAAATGTTCATTCTCTGCAAAGTAATAATTAGGAGTTGCCTCATCCCTTTTTCCATATGATAACCTTTAGGAGGCCAAGATAACCCATTTGTCTAGTGATTTTAATTCCATATGCTCTCATTAGTTTAGATATATGGAAGTGTTTGCATGATGTTATTCCCCCTCCTCTAATATACCCGGAGATGTAAAGGTAGAATAGAAGCATGCATTCCCCGCTCTTATGTCCCTTACAATATTTCTATATTTTTAGTAAATACTTTTCATGCACAATATAGATAAAGCAAGCGTTCTCTAACATTTTCTGTAAATGCAAACCCTAGATTTCTGAATTAAAATTGTTAATAATAAAATCACAAGTCTTTCTTGTATTCACAGTTCACACTCAAACCAAAGAAAGAGTAGTGGTTGGTATTATGTTAGCTACAAGTACATGAGAACATGAGCAAATACATATATTTCAAATCAATATTTCTTTCTTCTTTTTTCTTTTCCTCTTTTTTTTTTGGTTTTCAAGAGAGGGTTTCTCTGTAGCTTTTGGAGCCTGTCCTGGAACTAGCTCTTCTAGACCAGGCTGGACTCGAACTCACAGAGATCCACTTGCCTCTGCCTCCCAAGTGCTGAGATTAAAGGTGTGTGCCACCACCTGGCTCAAATCAATATTTCTGTATCTGGAATTTATACTAAAACAAGCAGATAGAAATCATGAACACCAAAGGTTTTGATATGTAGTCCAGTTTTATTAGCTTTCATAAATCCTTTAAACAGTCTATTATATGTACACATAGTCATAGAGAATTTTATGTTGTACATTCATAAAAGGTCTGGTTAAATAGCCCAGGCTATCGCCAATATAGAGAGTGATCTTTCTGCTTCAACCTCTCCTCTGATAACCTTCTAGGATTAAAGGCCTGTGACTTCAGGCCATTTATCATAAAAATTATGAATTATACTTTTATTTTCATAAAATACTAAGGCAAAGTGTATCAATAGCATCCCCATCCCATGTGTTGTGGATGGGGTGGGAAGAACTCAACCAAATGACCCAATCAAGAGGGCCCCAGGCAGTTGGGCACTATAGTGATCTGTTTGTGAGCAGGAAACACAGCCCAGTCCAGTCTCATGGCAAACTGAGTGGTACGAGGACAACCATACACAGGTCTGTGCCTGCGTTCACTCGGCATTAAGCAGAAAAACTCGGATCCACCTGGTACCTTGCAGCACCAGCCTAACGCGTTCTATTACAGTAAGCAGAGATGGTGAGCTAGCTGACCCTTTGATCAGCTAAGTGAGTCCTGCAGTTCATTTGGGCAGCACAACCGAGTTGACCCTGTTGATGATAACATAGGTGAGCCAACCCTAAGATTGTGACTATGAGAGACCTAATTCCACCTCTCATCTGCCATATGGCTGCATGGGCTGGACAGAGATGCGTTTCTCCTGCTCCTTCCCATGAATGCCTAAGGCAGGTGGGAGAACTGACTCTGTGGCAATAAGAGCAGGAGAGCTGTCCCTGTCCCAATTCAGCTGCAACCCTCTATAGAGCTGACCGTGAAGTCATCTGGGCAGCATAATAGAGCCCACTCTGCTTCCGGAGGTTTGGTTGAGCCAGTGCCGAAGTTGTGAGCATGGGGAAACTATCCCCAGTTACTCAGCTGGCTTGTGGTGGCATGGGCAGGGGAGAGCTGTCACAGCCATCAGTACCTGAGACAGCTGGAGAGCTATCCCTGTGCTCAAAAGAATGGGAGAGCTGTCCCTGACCACCAACAGCTGCAACACTAGGGAGAGCATTACCCTGCACGTTGCCTGGGCAACACAATAGAGCCGAGGCTATTGTCCTAACCAGCCCCCAAATTGCAGGCAAGGGAGAGCTATCCCCATCACCCATCTGTCCTGAGCAGGAGAAAGTTACTACTCCCACCTATCAACACCTGAAGCAGGTGGGAGAACTAACTTTGAGGTCAGGAGAGCAGGAGAGCTGTCGCTGCCCCTCATCAGCTGCAACACTAAAGAGAGCAGGTCCTGCATCTCACTGTGTTAACGGGATAGACCCAATCCCATTTTTGAAGGTGTGGGTGAGCTAGGCACAAAATTGTAAGCATGAATGAGCTACCCCAACTACTTTGCCTATCATGGAATGGTGTGGGTGGGGGAGACATACCCCCATTACTTCTCACTCCTTATTGCTTGCCACATGTGAGAGAGATGACTCTCCCCCTTACCATGTAAACACTCAGGAAAGTGCATGCTGCTCCTTACCTAGACAGCACTGCAGAGCTGGTTGAGTAGTCAAAGAGGGGGTGACCCAGTCCCAAGGCTGTGATCAAAGAAGAGTTCTGACATGTGGCATCATGGGCAGAGCAGAGATGCCATCCCCACCTACCACAAGTCCATCAACGCCTTTGACAAGTTGAGGAAACAGCCATAGGGTCACAGGAGTGAGAGACTGCGCCTCATCCTCACCAGCTGCAGCACTCAGGATAATGGCCCCTGTAGCTCACAGGGGCAACACAATAGAGATTGCCTGATGGGTTAGCCTGATGATAGAGAGTTCACTATGGTGGTGAGAAAAGGCGAGAACTGATAGGCAGACTAATCATTCAGTATCGCAGACCCAGAACCAGGGTTAGGATTTCACCTACCCCAACATCTAACCCATCTGTGATCTGCTGAAGCACCTGATGAAACCTGACCTGCAGACCCAAATCTGCAGGATTTCCACATAAAGAACAACAACAGGATAATCAAAAAGAGGCCCAGTGAGGGACCAGCATTGATGGTGTAATAGAAACCAGTATCCTTGACTCAAAGGAATGACTCTTTGCAATGAACACATGCAAGTAAAGATACACAGACAAATGGGTTTACTGTGTGATACAGTGTGTCACACTGTAGCTTCCATGATGAGATTTTTTTTATGTTTCATCTTTTTTCTTTTCTCTTTCTTCTTCTAAATTTTATTTTATTTTTTGGGGATGGGGTGCAGGGGACAGATGCAAAGGGACTGCAAAATGAATGAGATCAAGATACATGATGTAAAAGACACCTAGGATAAACAAAGAGAAAAAATATTAACAGCCCCAAAACATAACTAAAAATTACAGAAGACCAAATTTTATGGTCAATGCTGACAAAGTGATTGCAAGAAGCAGAGGTGTAAAGTCAGGCATGCTCAGAGGGATATATTGATTTTAGTTGTGCTGTATGCTGAGAGTCTGTGCATCTTTTACCATCCTGTTTGTGCTCTCTGTGTCATATGTGTATTGGCTTGTGAAAGTTCTTGCATAGAGAGAGGTGGTAACAGTTTCCACTTTACACAGAAGACAGTTACAATAAATTTGATGTATAGCCATCATCAAACATTTGTCTAGAGATCTTAATATGGAAGATATTAAACTACGGTCATGAGCTCAGCCTTTCATTTTTGATCTATGAATGATTAATGCTTGTGGAAACTGGGTACCTAAATTAAAGATATAATGCTCTCTCCCTCATTCTCTCTCTTTTCTCAGTCTTCCTATCTGTCTCTTATACACATGTATACACAATACACAGATATACAAACTTGCACACAGACATATACACTACCAAATGAATATTATCTTATAAAAAAGTCATACAAAACCTACAAGTTACTATAACCCTCTAACTCTTATGTTAGATCTCCTAACTGGCAGAAGTTGTGTCTGTGTCAATTTGTCAATGATAGTGCATAACACCATTCATAGAACATATCTGGATAGGTTGTATGTGAATTTGTGTGTGTGTGTGTGTGTGCATGGTCATGCATAAATGAATAGATTGCCACTCTGTTTTCTGTTCTCAGAATGAAGAAATCTTTAAAATATAATCAATGAAGTTTATTCTCAGTAATTCACATGGAAATTGTCTTTTTAGCAACCCCTGAAGCCTACACTCGATCTCAGAACTTTGGTCACAGGGAATTGAATTATATTGGAGAGTATTAGCACCGTATCATCATTCACAACTTTCTACAACTAAATTAAGTCTTTATTACTTCTAGTATGTATTTGTTCTCTGAATTGTGTGACTTTCTGAATTTTATTCCCTTCTAAAACATAATATGTAAAGAAATATATAATACTGAGTTTTTTTGGCAGTTACTAAGGCTTTTTTGGTTACTTTTCTTTAATGCAATAGTTTGACCAGATACAGTTGCAGAGACTATGTATGACTGTGTATCAACAAAACTCTATTTGTAAACTTGTAGGAAGCTGTTCTGCATCTATGGAGTAAAGATTGCTGAACCAATCAAGGTTCTGCTTTCAACTGTTTATTGATATTATTTGATTATAATTTATTCTGAGTTAAATTATTGAAGACTTAATTAATAATTTATTGTAACATGTGGGATATGGCTTGTTGGGGTTACTGTCCTGCCCAGTACCCCACAGCTGGCAACCCCAGAGAAAATCACACAGAGGTCTCCATAAGATTATAAACTGATTGTCCCATTAGCTCAGGCTTCTTACTAGCTCTCATAACTTATATTAACCCATTGTTCTTATCTATGTTAGTCACACGGCTTGGTACCTTTCTTGTCACATGTTGTCTCTTCGGTGGTCTGTGCACGAATGTGGGAATGGGCTTCCTTCTTTCCAGAATTCTCCTGTTTACTTCCTCCACTTCCTGTCTGGTTTTCCCGCCTATATTCCATGTCTGGCCAATCAGCATTTATTTAAAACATGATTGACAGAATACATACAATTTTCCCACACCACGTCCCCCTCTTTTATGAGGAGGAGTGAGCTGTGGGGGCTGCTTTGCGTTTCCCGGTACCCGGCTCCCAACCGTGGGCCTGTTTTTGGCCCTGGCTAGCTTATACCCAGAATAATTACACACAAACTGTATTCATTTAAATACTGCCTGGCCCATTAGTTTTAACCTCTTATACATATTATTTTAACCCATATCTAGTAATCTGTGTATCACCACATGGTTGTGGCTTACCGGGAAGATTCTAATCAAAGTCCATCTTGGGCTGGAGAAACATGGCATCTGCCCCAGTGCCTTCTCTCTCACAGCCTTCTGTTCTGTCTACTCTACCTACCTAAGGGCTGCCCTATCAAAAAGGCAGTTTCCTTATTCAACCAATGAAAGCAACCCAAATACAGAAGAACCTTCCTACACCAATTTATGATTAAATTAAATAATTGATGGACAAATTAATTAATTTTATAAGAAAATATAAGCTTTAGAATGTGGAGGCATATGTTGAAATTTCAGGTAAACAAGAATTTTAACTGCAATTCTCTTCAATTTCGTGAAGGTTAAAATGACATGATTTGCTGATGACATTTTTTTCTTCTATAAATTAATCCCAGTCCATTTCATGCATAGTTCAAAAGATGAATGTTTGACACTTTGTATTGGTCAAAATATTATTTTATCTTTAAACCTTATAGCCAAGTGCTGTACATAAATGGTGTTCTTAGTTTCATGAATGAATTACAATTCTGTGAAGTAATTTAAAGATGGAATAATAAGAAAATTCTGAATATGCACTACACATAAAAATTTCAAGTATAGTATTATTTGCTAAGATTCAGCTTCATTTCAAGTATGGCTATGTCCACAGATTAGCATATGAAATGTGCATACTGATACTGTTACATAAATAATCATAGACTTGAATACATCACACATTATATTAATTAAAGGAGTTTCAAAATATTTTGATCTTTATATCTATTTATATCTATATATTCTATTCATTCAATAGCTGATTAAGTAATTTTGTGAACAACTTACATTGCAGTTTTTTCCCTAGCTTTACAAATGTACATATATTTTACGTATGTGTTTTTCCTTGGATCTGTGGTTGGAAGCTTCTTCATATTTCTTTACAGAAAAGTGATTCTTTTGCTTCATTTCATGAAATTAGTTTCTTAAAATCCATATTGTGTCCCAAACCTTTCTTAGCTTTAAATGTCATCTAAATATTTCACCTAATTTGTATTCCCAGGTAAGGGATCTATGAATTGGTAACAGTGTAAAATTAATGCTAGAAATCATGCGCTCTCATTCTACTTAATTACTGTGCAGTAAACCTATACTTTGGTGACATTTTATAGTAAATGAGATTTAGGGAATATGCCCTGAAAGAGCAAAATGTTATTGCAATAGCTCTGACTTCAGAAAATATGGTATAATTAGCTTTCATATTAACATTGACTCTTGTTGATTTATTCATTTCTTATAATTACTGAGGTCCCTTTTGTGGCTGGGCACAATATGTGAATCTACTCTTCTATGATAAGGTGGTGAAGTCAGAGAAGGAAATCTTCACGGGATGAAATGGAAAGAAGAAAGGAGACTTCGGTTAGCAGAGAATGTTGGTTACAGCTTTCTAGCTGTAAGGTGCTAGATGATTTTTTTACTTTCCTTTGCTGATACAGTCAATATACTTGTTGGGAGGAAAGAGAATTAGAGAACAAGGAAAGGCAGTGATGGGGAGAGCAGAACAGGCTAGATAATGGCAAGGCATTCCAGTTCTTCAATAAGAAGAGAAATGAGTCTCTGAGGAAACCCTGACAGAAAATTTTACAGTAAGACCTGCAGAAGATCAGGGCACAAAAGCAGGGAAGGGGCATATCCAAATAACCTGGAAGTGGAAGGAAACTTCTTTTGGCAAGGGTGTGGGCAGGTGTAGAAAAATAAGTTTGTCACAGGGCTGCAGTATTCCTGTCCTATGATCATCACATAGCCCTCATTCCATTTGTTTCCATTGAGGCAAATAATTCTGTTCTAAGATCAGGAGAGGTTGCATCATGTCATCTTTGTTTCATAATGCTGTTTTTAATCCCTGAAAACTGAAGGCAAACTAGCTCATCCCGTGCTCCCTTGTGCCAGTTTGGATTTCCTAGACAGGAACCCTACAATGCATTACTTTAGCAATTGATTGTAAACGTATGTTCTGTGGAGGTCTATTATTCTAGCAGACAGTTGTATGAGATTAAAGACAAAATACACACCAGGAAAAGCATAATGAAGAATGTTTTCAGTGTTGATAATACCGGTTTTCATTGGTGATTACTTAATATGAGGTATAAGAGACAGTATGGATCCTAACACTTTGTCTTACCTAATCCAAAAACTGAGGAGGTAGTTAAAACTGTTAGCTGCCATACACAATGCATGGTCTCTCTGTCAATGAGGACTGATACTATGGAGTGTTAACCTGCCATCATTTCTACCTGGCCACAGACATACACAGAGACTGTTCTATGTTTTAAGAAAGCCCACAGAAAAAATGTGGTTGTTTTAAAAGCAGGCTGAATGTGTGCAGAAGAAACATAGTTAAGGAGAAGTAGTTGGTGCGTCAACATTATGTACAGTAGTTTATCTTTAGATATTCCAACTGTGGAGTCATGTTTTCTATCACATTTCAGCATGTCAGCAAAAGGTCTACCACTAAAATTTAAACTCGACAATTGTCCAGTCTATTGGCGTCAGTGTTCGTTAAGCCCTAACTCTATTTTTTGTGGATGTAGGTGCTTAAGAAGTCAGCTCCATCAGTCTGCACGATCTTATCTTGTGGTAAATCGTTCATGACTGAAGCTATGGAAAGTAGAAAACAGCTTTGTCCACCTTTAATAGACACATGAGCCCAATAATGTGAGGAAGACACAAAATTCAAGAACATGGGTCTTCGTAGGAGAAACTTCCATACTGAATGGCAGTCATCAGACTTGATGTTTGTTTGTTAGTAGCATTTTATCACCTGAAATAGGAGTCATAAGTAACTGGGTATACTGTGAAGAATTAGGGATATATCTTCTGTTAAAAGCAGCAGACGAGTTCGATTGAAAATGCAGTTCAGTGAGAATTTGAGCCACATCTAGGTTTAGGGAGTAGTCAGCACAGCATTACTGTAAACCAGGTATTGTGACCGAGTACACACTTCAGTCCCCATTAGTCTCACCAGGTCGAAAGACATAGTAGGCTGAGTACAGATCTGGTAGTTCTAAGTACCACCACTGTTGAGTTTGCTCTGCACAAACTCTTAGTTTGGGAGTAAGTTTAAGTCGTTATTGAGAAAAAAGTGATAATATGAAGTCTCAGTTTACTGTTTATGAAGACCCAGGAAGAGAAGGAATTAATAATGTCAGTCCTAACCCTATAGAATTTTTTGTTGCTGTAATTTTATTAGAAACTTATTGAGAAGTAGAATTTCAGAGCCGTTGTGACCTTAAATAACACTCATTTAAAACAGGCCACCATGCATTGCAGAATTCCAAGAGAAAATGCAGAGACTGAAACAACCTTAATCTAGTTTTAATTATTTTTGACAGAAGAAAAATTGACAATGAAATCTACCTTCATTTATTCTTTTCTAATAGTTTACACGAAGTTTGAGGAAGGACATTTTACAGGGTTTTGCTTTTGGGAAGTTGAACATTAAAATCTGTTATTTTTATATTTTATTTTCATGCTTCTGGGGTTTGTGATAGAACTTTAATGTTCGTGATTCTATTTCACAGGATTAAATATTAAACAATATCACTAGCTAGATATGGTACATTTACTTTCCAAGTAATTGCGTTGTGGACAAACCTACTGCTACTGTTCATTAGCCTGTAGCTTCATAAGATTCTAACTCTATTTTCCTTTTGCAACAGTGTAGTTTGGAAATTTTCCATTAAGTTGAGAGGAGCTGAAATTAAGAGTAGATGTCCTTACACTGCCTTTGAGAAAATGGTGACCTGTTCATCAGCAAATGTATAAGGTTATTATAGCCTGCCACAACAATAAGAGCTGCACGTCTTTAACATAGATCACATATGGTATCCTTAGATATTTAACATGGCATTCACTTTTGAAAATTATCTCACTGTCTTGTTGATAAAGTGATAGATACATGTTTAATATAAAAGATTTTAAAACTTGCAGAGAGCAACAAGCATCCGGCAGTTCAGGACAGGGGTTGTTACTGTTAACACTTTTCTTCAGGCATAGGCACTTTGGGTTGGTAAATATTTTGTAAATATAAATCTTGTTCTACTTTCCTCTTCATGTTGTTTCATGAGCCTTTCTGTGTTTTTAAAGTTCAGCAAAAGTAAATTTTATAATTCATGCCTAGTCTTTATCTTAATGGATGTTTTATGATATAATCATCTATTGCTGGATATCTGGATTGCTTCCAAATGTTTGGTGCCATAAATAATGGCATGATATAGTCTCTTCACATTAATCTTTGTCCTCATTTCTGATAATTTTTTATGAGAGATTCCCAGAAATGGAATTGCTGGGTCAATGAAAGTGAATATAGTTAAAGCTTTGATATTTTTCCAAATATGCTTTCAAAATGACTTTACAGATTTGTATACCCAATATGAATTTAAAGCTGACCTTTCTCATAATACTCCGTAAGATTTGCATGTTAAATACACTAAGTAATTGCTCATTACTAGGCTAATATTTAGTAAATTGCTTACCATCACAAGACAAAAATTATACATTTCATTAAAAGTAAAATTGATGCATATTATGTTGCTACATTAAACATATTGATAATATGAAATTAAGCAAAGTGCATAATATGATATATACTCCATCATTGCAAATATATGCACATAAAAATTATATGAAAAACTTGATGTCTAATAAAATAAAGCCAAACACTAATGGGATACCACAATAACTGATAGTTGACTCTGTAGTTAATAGAAGCATAATATTGAGACCTTAAAATCCATTATTTTATTTCATTTTAACAGCTGTGTGATGAGTTTCATAACTTGGAGTGTTAATATAAAAAGATCTTGCAGTCATGTAAGATGCTATTATGGTTCTGGAATTTATTGTGAACTCAGTTATCTAGTTTCAAACCTGCAGTAGAAAAATTAAGTTACAAGTAAATCTCTTAATACCTAATTTTGCAAAACAACTATATATTGAATATACAGAATAATACAAAAATATGCATTTAAGAAAGACTAGAATGAGTAAACATTTTATGACTTATTATTAAAGAAATAGCCAAGATCCAGATATAGAATCTATAGATACACAATAAATGCACTCCTCTTTGTCACTCTCTCTTTATACATACATACAAACACACACACACACAAATGCAATTACACACTTTGACACACAAACGCATTGAGAAACAAAATGAAATTTTCAAGTAAGTTTTAATTAGAAAATTAAAATATAAGCATTGAATAAAATTTGTCAAACAAAAGCTGATGGTGAAGAATTGAGAATGTTTCTTACAACACAGGGCTGAACATTTTTTAATTGACTCATATAAAATGTTTATTTTAAAAAAGTTATTCCCCTTTCTATGAATAAAATATGCTTTATTATAAAGAGCTATGACTCTTTTACATATATTTCTGGAATTTCTCTTTTCTTACACACTCAACAATATAACAATTTCCGTTGACACCGCATGTTGAAATTTATTCTATCCATGCTTGGTTATGCAGACATAACATCAGCACTCAGAATATTCAGGTAAGTAATTCTGTAACTTGAGACCAGTTTCAGTTGGCTCATGATATCCTAGGTTGTAGACCAACCATGTTACACACTAAGACTTTGTGCTTTTCTTTTTTAAAAATTAAGCTTTAATTGAGATGACATCACATTCCCTTTTTCCTTTCCTCCCTCCAGACCCTCCCAGGTACCTCCCTTGATCCCTTTTCTGATGCTCAGTTTTTAAGTTTGTAGCACCTTTACATTTTATTATTGTCATATCATACACAAAAATGAATATATGTATATTAAAATATCTATTTATGTACAGATATGTATTAACTAACAAATCATTTTTGTAAGTGGTGCATATATGATTTCAAGGCTGATGATACTACATTGGACTACCTTACAGAGGATCATACCCAGGAGAGGCAATTCCCCTTCTCCCAATAGCCACATGCTGCCTACAACTCTTTGTCTAGAAATTTAATATAAATTTCTAACTATTTACATTAACATATTTATTGAAATGGTCATAATTATGTTCTACTTTATACAGCTATTTCTAGGACACCGTGGTTTCACAACAGCTTAGTCATGTCTCTATGATGTTCCTTGTGCTATAGAAGTAGGAGTTATGATGTATATTTATAAAATGGATCATGGCTCTCCATGAAATGTTGATATCTTCATTGTGTCCATATGTAATTTTCCTGTGATGTTCTTTATTTACTCTAAAGAGAGGCACACACCAGGGCTGACATGCCTACATTCACTACTCTGGATATTGGGGTTTTAACTTGGTCTGTCTGTAGAGACACATGGAGAGACTGTGCTGCAGATTCATTCCCTTGTGGGTCCTTGTTATTGTGATGCATTAAGCTTCATAGTCAAATAGAGGAGCTAAAGTTGATGCACTTTCCTTTTTCTAGCAAAATGTGTTTGAAACCGTCTGCTTGTTTTTAAAGTCTTTTTCTTTAAACTCCCATCCCAGCCAGATTCCCAGAGTTCTTCCTGCTTGTTTCTCATGTTGCTTCATGTTTTACACAGGTAACTTTTGAAACCATACTATTCCTAAGCTGGTCATGAAACATCCTTGCATCTTATTTTGAGGAAATTAAGGATGATTAATATTTCTAATAAAACTTATAGAAGGATAATTTCTCACTTCATATAAGTATAATAAAAATAATTGATAACACAAAAGTATTAAATGCATTCAATTAGAAAATGATTTCTATTATAGAAATCAAAATTTGATTTTTGGCAATAATGCTTTTCTTCATATCATTGAAATTTTAATTAATTATGATATTCTTCTCATGCAATCTAATTTTTGATGGTTTTCAAACTATTTTCAGAAAGTAGGTTCATGAAATTATTTACAAATTCTTAAGTTTAAATAATTGATTTTAGCTCTCAGATAGGCAGCATCAGTCTTTCCTCTCTCTCTCTCTCT
>JAQHUG010000095.1:3931877-3950853 GCA_028555095.1 Dicrostonyx torquatus | reverse complement strand
CAAGTTATGTCTTGTGTCTCAGATCAATTCCTGCTGCTTTAAGTTAGGATGTAGCACACTCGCCTTCTTCTCCAGCACCATGTCTGCCTACACACCACCATGCCATGCCATGATAAAAGGACTAAACCTCTGAAAATCTGAGCTGCTCAATTCAATATTTTTCTTTTACAAGTTTTCTGTGGTCATGGTTTCTCTTTACAGTAATATAAACCCTAACTAAGACATTAAGTGATTTGTTAAACAAATGTCAATAAGCAACAGAGAGCTTAAATTTCCTTTTGTGTTAAATCCCTCTTATATATTATTCTTTTTTATGAATTAGTTCCCTCCATGACTTTGCCACTAGTATTTATGAATTCAATATTTGTAACTACAGGGTGATGTATGCTTCAAGTATGTGTATGTCTACTTCTATACCTGTCACTGTGAATTTCTGGAAAAGTGTATAGCTGAAGGAAGGAATTAAGGACAAAACAGCAGAGCTCCATCTAATCCCACAAGGAAATCTCTTCAGATCCTGAGAGTGTTGTATGTCTTAAAACCTCTCTGAGACAAATGGTTTTCAGCTGTCTACAGCTTATGTTTTGTAAGCAGCAAGTGTCTAGATAGCTTTCAGTCTCCTTGCTCCTCTTCATCTTTTAATAACCGACATGTTGTGATCTGTTCTAGAATTCTTGATTTTTCCTTTCATCTTCTTTCTCAATGATAATAACATTTAGCTGGAATTTGGTATAATTTCTCTTGCCTGGTTGAAGTAATGCTCCAACTTTTATTTTCAAACAAGAGTAGGATTTTGTTTTAAATTCCCTTTTTTGTGGGTTGAAACAAGCTAAATTAGCTCTTCTCTCAGCTCAGCTTTTAATCTCTACAATGAAAACAGTTTCTGATATTGTTCTTTTGATAATACTCCATTTCAATTTTAATGAAATGACTTTTGGTAGTGATGAATTATTTATTGATGGAGACATTGTGAGTTTTGTTTTTAATATTGAACTGTGAGCTAACAGTTTATAAAACATTACACTATCTTTGTTTTTTTTCCAAATGAAATAATATCACTTATGTATTGATTATTTTTTACTGCTGTAATAAAACACCATGAGCAGGGCAACTTTGTAGAAGGAAGGGTATCTCTGGGTATCTTTTTCCAGAGGGATAAGAATCTATCTCTACCATTAGAGGGAAGCCTGGCAGCAAGTACTCAGTATTGCAGCAGAAACTGCTCACAACCTAGGCTGCAAAATCAAAACAAAGAGTAAAGTGGTGATGTGGGGCGGCTTTGGAAACCTCCGAAATCACCCCCAGTGACACGGCCCCTTGAGTAAGGCTCTATACCCTAAGCTTTACAGAACAGTGCCACCAACAATTCAAGCTGCCATCTGTAGCATCAGGCATGGTCTAGAGCCTTTGCAGCTGTGTTGTGAGGAGACTAAACCTCTTATCTGTAGCGTGACCTGAGGGACATCTGTCACTTGCTTTTTTCTCTAAGCTTTTTGTTGTTTGGTGTTTTATGACCCTTTATAATCAAGCTTGCACTTAGAGCCACGGACCCTCTGTGTAGCTTTGCTAATATCGTTTCAAGGATATTCTCTTAAGCTTGTTTGTCCTTGTGGTCATAGAGTATATATAGAAGGTCTAGTATTATAGTCACATAAGTATCAGGGGTACTTAATTTTTATGTGTCTTTGTACATTTTTCTTTATTGTGTTTACATAGAAGAATATATTTTTAAGGAAGAAACTAGAAGACCAAATATTTTAAACAAGTGTCTTATTTTCAGCATCCACGTAGTGCTAGATAAAAACCTGAAAAAAATCCAGTCTGGTTTGTTTCCCTTCAATATTACATTTATAATATTTTGATACACGGAGTAGTGACCTGGCATCATCACAGAGACTGATTATGTGGCCTTTCACTCTTCACTTTCTATCTGTATGAGGGTGAGACTTGAAAATAGACTTTCTCTGCGAAAGTGAAGGAAGACCACTGGCAATGTGGCAGGTAAGGAGCTGTAAAAATGACGAGTCAGGTACACTTTCCAAGCATAAACTGCCAGCAAGCTGTCAACTGTCAATGGGAATTACAGCTCTATCCTAAGAAGGCCTCACAACTGAAGTGTTTAAACATCTCAGACTTTACGGAGACATCAGAATATGCTGTTTCTATGATTGTCACTCTCACCCACTTCGTGCTGTCTTAAAATAAATAAAGACATATTCTTGATCTGCATAATATTTTCTCAAAATGTATATATGAGAAAGAAAGTGACAAAGAAGCAGAGAGAAAGGGAGACAGAAAGACAGACAAAAAGACACTGAGAAACAGAAAAAAGACAGATACATACCAAGACAGAGGAGGCTCCCTAGAAGATTGGCACATGTTATATAAACATTATATTTTGGTTAATAATTTTATGCAGCTTTTCAAACTTTATTCTCAATTTTTTTCATTGGTGTAGGAGAGTCCTTCTGTATTTGGGTTGCTTTCATTGGTTAATAAAGAAACTGCCTTGGATTTTCTATAGGGCAGGGCTTAGATAGGCGGGGAAGAGAGAACAGTATGCTGAGAAGAAGATTGAATCAGAGGGAGCCTGCCATGAAATCACCAGTCAGACATGCTGAATCTTTCCTGGTAAGACCACTACCTTGTGGTGACTTATAGACTATTAAAAATAAGTTGAAATAAGATGTAAGAGTTAGCCAATAGAGGCTAGAACTAATGGGCCAGGCAGCAATTAAATTAATACATTTCTGTGTCATTATTTCGGGTTAAGCTAGCAAGCGGCTGTGAGCCAGGCAGGATGGAACAAAAGGCCTGCACTCCTCTCAGGTGCTGGGAACACAGCCTGCACCTCCTTACTGCAGGTCATCTTTCTTGCTGTGTGCTATTTAGTTCCTGATATCTTCATCTTAAAACAGTCTGTGTATACTAAGCACACGTTTGCAATTTGAACTAATTCTAAGCTTAATAATGGAAGATAATCAATTTATTTTCAATGATAATAAAAATGTTTCTTTAAAAATATTTCTGTAGATCTCTAAATTCTTGTCGTTTCTTTTCCACCTTCATAATTTTCTGAATTCTTTTCATTTGTTATTACTTTGCCCTGGGGAACAGCTACATGGGTATTTGTTCACTATGGTAGAATGAGCAAATTTAGGAAGGGTTAACAAAGCTCTTTCTCTTTCTCCATTAAAAACTGGCTAAAGTGACTACTTTGGAAGTAAGTCTATTGGTTTTCTTTGTAACTATGTAGAATGAAAACTCATGAACTTTTGCCAGACATCTGGTGAGTAAAGATGTTCCTAAGAAGAAGGTGTTTCTGTCACTGCAGAAACGATGAATAGAAGTAATAGCATCTGCTATTTAAAGGTTATAGAACATTGGTTTCCTTTGTAGTTCTAGTACAAAGACAACTGGGAATTCTGAGGCTTTTTCTCAACCACAAGTTCCGATTATTCATAGGAATCTGATTTTTCTACAGTACATTCTTTAATGTTCAGTTCTTCTATTTGATACAGTTTTTAAATTTCATCAGTTTTATAACTACTCAGAGAATAGTTATAAAAATGGTTATAAAAGAAGTTTTAAAAGAAAAAGTAAATTTTAAGTGAAATTTAAACAATTATTAAAAGGGATTAACCTGGGCGGTGGTGGCGCACGCCTTTAATCCCAGCACTTGGGAGGCAGAGGCAGGCAGATCTTTGTGAGTTTGAGACCAGCCTGGACTACAAGAGCTAGTTCCAGTGCAAAGCTCCAAAGCCACAAAGAAACCCTGTCTTGAAGAAAAAAAAACAAAAAGAAAGAAAAATAAAAAAGGATTAAAAAAATACCATGATGCACCTTTTCAAATGTTTTGGTGTTAGAATTTTTAACATGTACTTAGGAGTTTTAAGCAAGTCATTTTCTGCTTATCAGTAACAAGAAATAAAGAACTCTGTTCCTGTTGTCCTTGTGTTTAATTAATTTTTCAAAATGACAGAGCTTTATGGAGAACAACATCTTTCTTCTAGTGTCATTCATGATAACTAAAGGCTTTACTTTCTTCTTCCATAGTATTTATAAATGATAATTAATTCACACCTATGTTCATGCTTCATTGTATTACCTATAAGATATTTGACAACATAAAAATGTGTATTTATTTTAGATATACATATTAGTCAAGAAATTATAAAACATGTGATAAGAATAGTTTCTCATAAACAACCATTCAATAAATAGTTACATTTAAAAAATAAAGTTGAACCATTTCCCAGGCAACTCTACAAATTTCTGATGTATAAAATTTCTTTCTTTTATATCTAGTTTGTTTCTTTTTCTTTATTAATGATGTTGGCTGGAATTGGTAGTTCAGGCTTGAGATCCCACCATTGAAAAGCAGGAGGAAAAGTCGGTGAATTTTACGAGCATCCCGAATTATATATGAGTGCCATGCCTTCTATGATGCTTATAGACACCTGCCTCTCACAAACATGAATCCTTAGACTTTCTCAAGTGATAGCCTCGTGTATGTTAGCATTTGGTTAAGCACATTGCCTGTTTATCGTTAGCATAATGGTCAAAGGGAACTTGGAGGGGAAGTGTATAGAGGAAGAGCTGATAAGAGTTAGAGCAAATGTGGGGGATGAATTACATTAAAAGCATTCTTTAAGTTCCCAAATAATTAACTAAAATAAGTTTTAAAAGGTCTCATTATCCGTGCTTGCTTTGGCAACATGTATTCTAAAACTTAAATAATATAGATAAGATTAGTCTGGCTTTATGTAGGGATAGTTTTCAAAAATCACAAAGTATTTCATTTTTTATGTCAGCCTATTAACTACATATATAGTTTAATGGACATTCTCCATTTGTGTTGATAATGCTGATAATACTCTCTCTAAGAATTTATACCATCCAACAAAAAACCCAAACACCATTCATGAGACTTAATCTTTCAAGTTGTTGGTCAGGGTTGGATAAGAGACCACTAAATATTACAGGCTTTTTCTATTGCCCTCGGATGTCCTGAGAGTGAAATGTAAGTCCCTATTGCTCAAGATATCATGCATCTCAAACACAAAATTCATGGTCGCCTGATATAAAACTGAACTGAAAGTCTTCCTGAAGAGGGCTTTTCATGGTATCTGAAGTCACCATACAAGCTTCCAAAGTAGGATGAGCAAATTCCTACCCAGCTATGAAGGCCATTGTGACTATGAAGCACAAAGACCAGCATGACACAATACTTTTAAGTGTAGGTAATCAAAAGTTCTCTAGTCAGATTTAAGACCCATTCAACATGAGGGAAAGCATTTCGATTATAAGAAACAAACAAATACTCAGGGCTAGTGAAGTCATGAATCTTGGAGTAGAATCTACAACCACCACTTTACTAAACCAGTACAGTCCTCAACTACATTCTGAGTATGCATCCTTATACCCACACATTGGTGTAGTTTAAATTTCCATTAAGGAAACTTCACTTTGAGACAGATAAAAACCAATAGAGAATACCATAATCAATAAAATTACACAGTTGTGAGGCTCAGTCTCAAAGTATATATCTACAACACAACTTGACATCCAAGACTCAGAGAACATTGTCGAAGAATTTTAAAAGGAAGAGGACTAGGAAATCTTTGAAATTGCATCATCTAGAATTACAAAAGTTAAATCAATAAAGTCCCACCAACAGGAATGCTTAAATATGAGCTGAACAAGGACAAGAACAATGTACATGATACTGTGAATGAGAGAAAATCAAGGAAATTTCAGTTCTAGAGAAATAACTACAGGGAAATAAAGAATACTGAGAAGGAAAGTGTTGAAATTGGTAATTCATTACCGACTAATCAGTTATTAAAAACATACAAACAAGTAACATACAGAATAATTGACTTTTATTAATAAATATGTATATACACACATATAGATATAGATTAGATGTAGATATCAAAAATTAACTGAAAAAAAGACCACAAATTTGAAAGAGAATAAGGAGGTAAAGGGGTAATTGTAGCATTGGAGATGAAAGCAATTGCAAAGAGGAAATTATGTTATGTTACAATCTCACAGAAAGGAAATGATTCACAATATGTAGAAGAATCATCATTATCTCCTATAACACACTCAATCTCTAGTACTCGCCACTTTTACTTCAGTGGTTGCATTTCCACTGTTGAAGATCTTGTTAGGAAATGTCAGGTGGAGGAAGTAAATTTAAGAATAGAAACATGAATTGACAAATAAAGGCTTTAATTGGCTGGAGGGAAAAGTTAGAATTGTATTATCATTTGGCTTTGATTTGATCCTCTAATGTCCATGTTTTAAGGGTTTATTGTAGGTGATGGAATGTTGAAAATTATTGCTTGAAAATGATTAAGTATTTGATTCCAGTCTTTATGATATAAGCAAATTTATTCTGCCTCCTGGTCCCCATTGCTTGTAGTCATGATGGAATTTTCTACCACAGTCTCAAACAATAAGGTCAAAAGACTATAAACTATAACCCCTGAAACTTGAAAACAAAGATTAAAATTCCCTTCTTTTAAGTTAATAATTTTAGATATTTTATCACAGCAAAATTAAACTTATTAACTGATGGTTCTCAATGGTATGATAAAAGACTATGTAATATATAGTGTATGTTTAAAATTATTTAATTATATATATGTATATATATATTTATATATATGTTTGATGATGTCAAAATTGCATTCCCACCTAATTCTCATAAAATTTCCTTCATTTTGTAATGGTTTATGAACAACAATATCATGCTGGAAATCTCCAGATGGGCTATAGTTTCTAGGGTATACAAAATGGAGTTAACACATATACACAGATTCTTACATTATAATGTTTGTATTTTACTTTCTCTGTGTACGTTGTTTGGCTGCCTGATGAATGTGTATCAAGCATATGGTTGTTATCTTTGGAAGCTGGAAGACAGCATTGAATTTCTTGGAACTGTAGTTATAGTTGACTTTGTCAACTGGAAATTGAACCCAAATCTCCTGAAAGAGCAGCCAGTACTCCTAGTGACTAAATTACCTTTCCAGCTACTGTTAATTAGATATTTAAAACTTCAATATCAGTGCTCCTTAATAATATCAAGTTTATTAAATACTTTCCACTAACATAGAGGTCTAGTTAACATCAGATATTCAGCTGGTCTTCTTGCGTGTATGTAGGTGTATATGTATGTGTGGTCTGGGATTCCCCTCTGTATGCTGTGAATACCACTGGTGAATAAAGAAAATATCTAGGCCTGTGGTAGGGCAAAAGAATAGAGGAAGGCAGGGAAAACTAAATTAAATTCTGGGAGAAAAGAGGCAGAGTCTTGGAGAAGACATATAGCCCTGTTGGAGACAGATGCTGGAACTTTACTGGTAAGCCACAGTCATGTGGTGATAGACAGATTAATAGAAATGGGTTAAATTAATATAAAGTAAGCCAATAAGAAGTTGGAGCTAATGGGCTGAGCAGTGTTTTAAATAAAATAGTTTCTGTGTGATTATTTTGGGCTAAGAGGCCAGGAACCAACAAGCAGCTTCCTCTAATATATGTGTATGTTTGTGTGTTGTGTGTTTGTGTGTGTATGTGTGTGTGTATGTGTGTGTGTGTATATATATATATATATATAGTAGTCTCATTCTGAACTTCTTGTTTTGCTAGGAAAACTTGACATCCAGTGGGTATCATGAGGTCTGTAAAAAGATATAGAAGTAGAAAGCACATTGATTTTATGGATGAAATTCCATGTCTATAAACAGGAGACAACCAGAAAGATCATGTACAATAGTCACTTCCAGCCTCAGAACTAGTTCTCAGATTATGATAAACTAGTAGCTACAGGAGCTTAACTTGGGGAAAAAATTTCATAACATTCCATTAAAAGTGTCCTGAGAAAATATATCTTGATTGACATATTTGCATACACTCATTCATTTCTGGTCCCTCAAACTTAAGATGAGTATAATAATAGATAAAATTACCAAAATGAAGTCTTTCAAATAATTTCTGATAAAAACATTCACAATGACAAGGAATAGATAACAAAACAGAAAACAACAAAGTCTAAAACAAACAAAGAATAGTAATGCCAAAATAGAGCAAGGGTTTAAGTTCACAGTGTTCATGGAAAATATACTTTGATATTTCTCACACATTCAAATGATAGTATAAAACAGATAAGAAATAAATTATTTTAAAATTCAGATTTGCATGTCCTCAACTATAGACTTAAAAGAAATCAATATCAAGCAGTGAAGTATTAAGCTATTTTCATTACAAAGACTAAAATAAAAATAAAATTTGGTCAGGTAATGGGACACATCAAAGATCATCTGTTTTCAACTGATATGGCCTTTGATAGAATAATATGAATGTACTATTGGCATTTAAATAAAAATCGATATAAAGTATATTTTTTTGGTATGAAAGTACTAAAAATTCAGTAGAAGGGGTTATTAGCATAACTAATAGGTTTTGGTAAATTGGAAACTTAATGACTGAACTTGAAAAATTTGAGCAAGTGTAAATGTTTTTTGAAAGCAAATGCAGTGAACGACGTGGGAGGAAATCTAGGAGATTTATGAACTCTACAAATAAAGATATGTATAAAAATTTCATAATATTTCAAAAATAATTTAAGTGTTCTTAAAACTCCACTACAAGTAGAAAGAGAAGCACACAGTCTTTTCTTATATCAGTTACAAATATAGCTACAAATTTAATGTGACCTAAAATTTTCAATATTTTTAGAGGTTTGAGCAATGATGTTTAAACATGAGCCTTAAAGTTTATATGGGAGTAATCACGAATGAGAATTGTTAATGAAATCTTAAAATACAAGAGAAATGAGAACATGATGGCAGTAACTATTAACATGATTACAAAAATCAGCACAATTGGATACACAATCCTGGAAAAGTTCACAAAAAAATAATCAAAGTTCAGAGTTTGAGTAATATGATATAGTAGAGGTTAAAAATAAAATCAAAGAAGAGAAATCTCTCCCAATCTCCTCCAGTCTCTTTGCATATACACTTAGAATCCATATATGACAAATAACATCCGCATATATCCAATATTTAAAAAGCACAAGGAAAGATGCTATTTAAATTTTTTAAAACAAAATTTTTAATTAAATACTACAATTGATCTTAGTCAAAATGTCAAACTCTGATCCATTTTAAGGTTAGAAGAAAAAGATTTCAAAATAACAACAAACATTAGAAATCTGTAAGGATAATTGATGGACATTAAAAATAATTATATGTCTAAGAACATAATAACAAGAACAATAATTGTTTAACACAAGTTAATTAGAGTTGTTTATCCCCCAATAAAAAGACTGCAATTTTAGAAGGGTGTTATTAGATTTTGTTGCTGTGTGGATATCATAGAATATGCTTATACCTACCTGCATTGAGTAGCCTTATGAACAACTAGCTACACGACATCTTCTATTGCATGTGTGACCTATTATTGACCTAGAAATTCTCTTGTGACATATGTGTATATCAAGATTTAACATCTTTAATGTATATAGTCATTTATAAAGGTTTAGAATGATATAGATTTAAGCTTTTATATACATATGCTAGGCAAATACTCTTATCTCTGAGTTATACTTGTAACTCTTTAAGAAACTTTATATATAATTATGTTATATAATATGTATAAATATATTGTTATGTATTAATATAATATATAATAAATAATATAATGATAATAATAGATAGAATAATAATAAAGTAAAGAAAAACATTAACAAAGCGTTTCAACACAAAATAGTCTGGTAACTTCAGCCATACATGGTGGCATACAATTGGTTAATTTGAGGGAGAATGATCAAAGATTTAAACTAGCCCAAAATACATTATGCAACCTTGTAACGAATGCTCTTATCTCTTCCAAAGTAAATAAACTTAAAAAAAACCCAATAGAAAAACTGCAAAGGTCTTTAAAATTTTTATCAATAAATTTTAATTGCCCAAATTAGAAGTGATTAAAGAATAGTAACAGAATAAGTTTGTCTTTTTTCTTTCCTCAGGCTAGACAAAGGAAATTTATATTACAGGCCAGTTAGCTTAATGTCCTATAGGTACTCTATCCATTGTTAGGTAGGTTTTTTTCTAAGATATCTAAATTATTATTATTAAAAAAGCATCATGAGACTTGACTTACCATGAATTTTAAAAGATGGAATTGTATGTATTTTTAAACATATGCCAGGCTTTTTTATAAAACACTCTCATGTCTAGAAATGAATCATTCTGAAACAAATACACAGTTGCTTCACACACTTACACACATGCCCACAGGTACACACACAAATATTTTGTCTTTTAAATCTTTTATATCATCTGATAAAACCTAGAAGAAGCTAATATCAATATTAAATGAGAATTAGGATAGCATTTTGCTATTTATTGATACAATGATGCCTATTAAGCTTTTCGGAGAAATATCATAAATCTATGTAAATACTTAAATGTATATCACACTGTTAAATATGAAAGGCATCAAGTTGAAATGTTTACTGTCTTATCCACTTGTCAAAACTATGGCTGTTCCCTAATTCTGTAATCAATAAATCATTACTGCACTACATTGTACACTTGGATAGACATGTCTTCATAAAAGGTATTAAAAAAGCCAGTGAGCACGTTAATGGCTGTCAACATCATTAGTCATTAGGAAATGCAAATCAAAATCACAGTGAGATAGCACTTCCAACCACTAGGATGGCTATTATAAAAACAACTGGTAATGAACAAGAGCTGGCTAGAATGCAGAGCAATTAGAACCCTTGTGCATTCCAGGTGGGCATATGAGATGAAGCTGGTACTTTGGAAAAGAAACATCCTTGCAAAGTTAAATGTGGAGTTGACGGTGTCTCCTGTGGTAGTAGACAGGGTCCACTATGTTCCTCTAAACACACTTGTCCTAATTTCTAAAATCTGTGTTTTTGTTACCTACAGGACACAGAAAGAGTTGAAGATAAGAATAAACTGAGGTATTTGAAGTTACTCTGTTTCTTCTGGTTACTTTAATACTTTCACAAGACAGTATAATTGATATAAGGTTAAAAACAGCAGAGTAGTCTTAAGTAGGTTACTCTTGTAGCTGTGAAGATCTACAGTCCAGTGACTTTCCTAACTATTTGTATTTACAGAATCATTGCTAACAAATACATTACTGTTTTAAGGAACTAGCTACACAGTTCTTGCTACAGCAAAAGGTGTGGATCAATAAAAGCAGGATGGGATATATGCCAAGAGAACATAACTTATAGAAGGAAAGAAATGAATAAAAATATATTAGGAAAACTGAGAAAAGGGAACACATGTTTAACAATATTATTTTCTTCTTTGAAACACTAGAAGTTATTCTAGAAGTTACTCTCCACTTTTCCTCAATATCCCCTCCTGGTGAGAAGCTAATAATCAAAATTCTGTTTCTACATTTCCTGTCCTATGCTTTTTTTTTTTTTGAGACAGGGTTTCTCTGTAGCTTTTGAGCCTGTCTTGGAACTCACTCTGCAGACCAAGATTGACCTCAGACTCACAAAGATCCATCTGTCGTTGCCTCCCAAATGCTAGTATGAAAGGCATGTGCCACCATGCCTGGCTCCTGTTTTATGCTTAAAAAAATGATATTGAAAACAAAAGTAAAGTTTATTCCACAGCATGCATGAAATTTACAAATGCAAAAGGGTGGAGTGGTAATTAGGACATGGTGCATGACAAGTTGTATCCATAAATGTGAAGGAGAGATGAGAAAAGGGAGACGGAATGTTTGAGGTTATAGGAAAACCCCACTTATTACTTTTTAGCTTACTAAGCTGTCTTATAAAATCCATTTATTTTTACTTTTAACAATCATATTATCATACTTCTAAATATGTTGTCTCTGTAAGTCACACCTCTAGAGGCAGATTGCCTAAGCTAATAACATTTTATGTCACTGATAGATTATCTACCCTCAGATAAATGATTAAATCTCTCCTTTGTCTTTGGTCAAATAAAGGGAACTTAGCACAAGTGAGTTAGGCTGAGATGACGATCAAATAAAAGAACTGCATGTTATTATTTTCTACATGTTAAAATATTGTAATAAATGATTGTTCTTTCTTAAGCATATAATGTTATACTTTCATCTTAAATATTGATTATGTGAACATTATTTTTAATTATTATAAAAACATGAACATGTATTTATTGATTGCTTACTACATACTAGAAAACGTAAGTGTTTAAATGTTTTATTTTATTTATTATTACAATATTCATTAATTAAATGCTAGATTGTTGTTTTGCTAGACCATTGGAATATTAAATTGTTTTTCTAAATGTTATTTTCATCATGCTCAGGAAAAGTCATGATCAATCATTGTTCTTTAGATCTTCCACTGACTACATTTTATTGTCTTTTATTTCAGTTTTTGGAATGATGTTAAATTTGTTTTTACAGATAGAGTCATAACAACTAAAATGGCAGATAGAATGGAGGTATGGAATTATAGCTATATGAGTATATTTAGTACTTAGCCTTTTGATACAATTTTCAATTATCATTTCCTGTATCTTGAGATCCTAATAAAGTGAAAGATGGTTGATTAATGGAAAGTAATTAATAATTAGTGTTCAAGTTGTTGGTTAGGGAAAGAAGAGACTCCCAAAACAATGTAGGCTTTTGCTATTTCCCTTAGCTGCTTTCTGAAAGTTGAAAGTAAGACATATTGCTGATGACACCATGCTCTTCAGCATTAGATCTTGGGGCATTTGAGCTGGACCCCAAAACCTTTTCCCCCAATGGCTGGCTTCCATAGTATTGGAAGGTCAGAGAAGGTTTCTAAGAAAGAAAAGCAGTCTCACTTCTTGCCCAAGTGTGATGTTAATGAATAAAAACAATCATTTGCATGACACGAAGTCCCAAAGGTGCAGAAGTGGCCCTATCTTGAGAGTCTAATAGAACTTAAGGTCTACTTAATAGGAAGGAAATTGTGCCTGATAATGTAAACCTAGGCAACCAATGAGTGAGCTCTTGAACCTTAGAAGAGAAATGGCTACTATCATTTTCCTGAACACGCTTAAATTTTAACTGCTTTAGTTACTTATTGTTACACCCACATAAGTTGTAATGCTCCTGGTCACAACATGTAGAACACATGACTGTGCCATGCCTGGCCAATGTGGAATATCTACAACATAACTCCTGTACCAAAGAATCAAGGAATATCTAGAAGATAAGACAGGAAAATTAGAAGTGACAAAGGCTCAGGATGTATCTGTGATTGTGTCTTCTTCTAACTATGACAGGTAAGTTTCACTCATGAAATCTCAATGACATGGCTGCCTTAACAAGACCTGGACAATGACATGGACATTGTTACATGCCAGTGTAGACTGGGAATATTTTATGGGCTTACCACTAAGAGTTGTAAGAAATTATGCCTCAATTATGAGAGCAAGACAGTCTGCTTCAGAGATGATCACCTAAACAGTTATCCAATAACAAATGTTCAGCCCTAAAAACATAGGCATATAATTAACACTAAATGGAATCAGTACGTTGTTTTCGTGAATTTTTCTATGTCTATGTGTACATATGTGTGCTTGTGTTTTCATGTCTATGACAATAATAATTAAAGGGAATGATAGGAATTTGAGAGGAAGCAGGAGACATGGGGGATTTGGCGAGAAGGAGAATTTTATGTAGTATTTTAATTAAAAATAATATCAAAAACTTTCAAAATTGACATTAGTTTTGTGTCTTGTTACAGTTTTGGCATTCAGAGCTCATGGCTTGCTGTCATAGTCAATTTTGTGCATGCTAGCACTGCATTGCTCATTTCAAAGTTTGATAATCACATTGTCATATTTCATGGACGCATCTCCTGTCTGCGGCACAGACATAAACATGCAGCTGCTGTGCACTGATCATCTTGCCCCATCTCAGCAAATCGACAGTGCTCGCATCAGGCATTCCAGAGCACAAGCAGATAGGAGAGTGGAAACTCATTTTCCAATGTGAACTTCTAAACTGCCACTCATGATGGTCACATTTTATTCACTGATTCCAGAAAAGTGCAAAGCAAGTTTGCAGCTTTTTGCATAGCCACGAAACATCCAAAATGACATGAAAAAGTAAGTTTTGGGAAAAAGGTAATCATCAGGACTATCTTCACCTTGTTGTTAAATATTGAACTCAGAACCTTACCACATCCCTGTGCCTGTTCCCAGTCTTGCTGTCATCTCTGATGCCACCATGACCTGTTCATTAACTCCCTGCATCCAAGAGAGGTCTGTGCATGAGGACCATTTATTTATGCAGTTAGCATTAATGGGATGCTTTCATGCAAGACTACCCTAAAGCTGAGGGTAAAACGTTTTCTTGTTTCAAGAAACTTTCTCTATAGTGAACTAGTTTTTAATTCTGCGATTAATCAGAAAGAAATAAGAAATTATTATTACATTATTAATATTATTGTTATTATTTAATTAAATTAATATTTATTATTTAATAATTATTAAGAATTATTATATTAGAAATTATTATTATACATGTCCCCAAAAATAGAACATAATCAAAAAAGGTATAAATATTTAAAATAAATCTGCACATGTAAACAAAATCCATAAATGTTATAAGTAGATGGATGAAACTTCACATGTGTATTAGGTTTTCATCATTGTGAAAGAATATTGGAGATAAATAATGTAAAGGTGGAGAAAAGTTATACCTCTGAACATGTCGTCCATGGTTAAATAATGTAAAGATGGAGAAAAGTTATACCTCTGAACATGTCGTCCATGGTTTGCTGATTCCAGTGATTTTAAACTTTGGCAAGGTAGTGCTATGGGAGCTCCTTCAGCCAATGGCCTTTGGGATGCTGGCCCACTTTGGGTATGTATCGGGTACTAATATATGCAGATGTAGGGGCATGTGCAGTCCCTTGCCTGCTGGGTTTGACTCACTTCCTAGAACACGCAGAAGATTGTGGATCACTATTCCGTGAGTTTACCTCCCGATAAATAAATGCCACCTGGGGCTAATGTGGAACTATTTTAAATCAGAACAAGGTAGAAAAACCATGACATAAAAAAAATGACTCGTTTCAAGACAGCCAGGAAACATAGACAGAATGAGAAGGGTCTAATAAAAGATGTATCCTTCAGAGATACACCAAGTAATCAGTTTCATCCAACTAGCTACATACTCGACAATGCTTCTCTGCTTTGAGTGGCTCTCTGCACATTAACCTAATTATAAGGTTTGTGTCCTTAACCCTGTTTTAGCCACAAATGGTTGCACCAGTCCCCAATACTTTAGGCACTTCTGGGACATTTCAGGTCTAAATCAAACAATAATTGTGCAAGAAATGCTTATTTGGTCCTGCGAATGACAGATCATAGAGAAGAAGCCTTATAACAGGGATACCACTGGTCACATAAGTGTGCATTTAATTTCGTATTAGGACAATAAGAGCAACAAGTGCCACCAATTTCTAATCCCCAGTTTTGATAAAACAGTTTTTTTCTTAATTTATTTCTGTTTTGCTTTTTATAAAATATTACTACTGCTTTCTTCCCTTTTCTGCCCTGTATTTGCTTAAAAAAGAATATGGTCTAAGCCCCAAAAACATTTTAAAAATAAAGCATTTTTAAAATAAAACATTTTTAAAATAAAGCAAGGTAACTAATCACTTCTATTCTTGTATACCTTTTTCATATTCCACACATAAATAATATGATTGGTTTGTAATTCACACCTACTTAATCTTGATCTTAGAAGGGATGGGACAGACAGAAATTGAGAGGAACTTTAGACTTGTGTGATGATTTGGGAAGAGTGTTGGCCTGAACCGTGAGGGTTGAATCAGAATACAAATTTCTAGCAAAGAGCCCAGAAAAGAAAGTTAATATGATGCTAAAATTTGTAGAGACCACATCACAGGAATCTAACCTCATCAATGGTTTGTAATAATTTCTTACCCAAGAGAAATTCTCAGTTTAACCAGTGGAATCACTAATGTAGATTGATATATAAAATGAGTGGAGGAGGTCCCAGGGCTAAGGTGTAAAATCTCATCATTCAACAATGTTGCACACACTATAGGCTTTATTCTTTATGCTTCAGTTCACTTTTTGAACAAAATTACTGCAAGTAATTCTGTGAAGAATGTACCTTACTTTGAGTGATTTGAAAAATCATTATTGGAGAGATGTTATGAATTGGCACTTCTTTTACAGAGGATATAAGTTTTGCTCCCAGTACTCACTGTGGCTGGTAACTATCAGTAACTTAATTTCTAGGGAAAAGGGTACCCTTTTCTGACTTCCTTGAGCTCCAAGCATAAAAGTGTGGTGCACATTTATCATGCAGACAGAATATTTAAACACATAAAAATAAAATCATACAATCTAAAATAATTTTTAAACCACTATTACATTATATAAAAAGGTTATGCTTATGAAGGTTAGTGTTCTTGTGGAATTCCTGATAGTGGGAATGGGACCTGGATCTGACTCTTTTGCCTACTCTTGGGACCCTTTTCCTCCTATTAGTTGGCCTAGACCAGCCTTGATATGAGGATTTGTGCATAGTCTCATTGTAACTTTCTATGCAATGTTAAGTTGATATCCCTGAGAGGCCTGTTCCTTTTCCGAAGGGAAATAGGAGAGGAGTGTATCTGGGGGAACAAGAAGGTGGGGAGGGAGGACTTGGAGGAGTGGAGTGGGGAGCTACACTCAGGATATAATACATGAGAGAAAAATAGATTAAAAATAAACAGTACTTTTTTTGTAGCTTGGTTAAGTTTCATACAAAGCACGATGTTAAGGATATAAATCATATCCTACAAAACTTTCCCCTTTCCTCTTCACTAATTGCTGATTATATCACCATATAAAAATAATCACATTTCTTCTGTCTTTTGTACTCTGGTGATTGCTTATATAAGGATCATGAATGATAGACAAGTACTCCTACTAAGTTATACACACTGCCATCTTTTTTAAGGATCACATAAGCTAGACATACCCTTATGAAATTATACACACTGCCTTCTTTTTACTTTTTACGTTGAGTCAGTGTGTCCAAGGTTGTACAGAGTAGGGCGTTGAACTCTCTGTTTAGTTCAGATATATTTTTGAATGCCTTCAGTCACAGCCTCCCATATAGCTGAGCTGAGATAACACTCTACACTGTCAGAGCTACTAAAGCCATTATTCTGTTCTTATTTCATATATTGGAATTGCATGATTTTGAACTTTACATGAGTGAGATCATATAGAATTCCTTTTATATGTGAAGGGTTTATTTCTTTTCCCCATCAGCATCATGATTATGAAAAGGATTCAGTCACAATACATTTGTGAAGCTTTTCCTTCACAGATTTATGAGGTTGAGCGCCACATTGGAATTCACTGAATGAAAATGTATAACATGCTAACCTACTGCACTGCAAATTGCCACTTGATTTTGTCTAGTTTTGAACAATATGATTAAGTGTTGCTCTTAAAATTCATGCTGGTGCTTATTTTAACAAATGCATGGAAGAATTTAATTAATTTTTATTATGATTCGTATGTATTTATACCTTGTGGCTAATTTAATCTATATCTCCATTTGACTGGTGATGAACTTTATGTGGGAATGTTTACAGACCCCTCAGTTACCATTTTGAAGATGTTACAACTTTTTCTATCGATGTGAGTTATTTTTCCTTCTTTATCCTCTGTACTTTGTGCAGACTAAATTAAATATAAAGTTGTTTGTTTATTAATCAGGACAAATGAGAAATTGTAAATAAAATGTCCTGTTTTTAAAAATGTAGACATATGACAATTTGATTCTCAATCAAATCATCATAACAGTGCCTGTATATGAATTAAGAATGCCTACATTACAGAAGTTTGCAACTTCCTAATATAATACAATGCCCTATTACTCTAAAGGTGAATGTTTGATTCTATAATTTTACTTCTTAAATTCCTTATAAACAAGCATTGGAGACAAGCTTCATGGCACCCTCCTTTAATACTAAGACTCTGAGGAAGATCAAGTGAATCTTTGTAAGTGCAAGGCCAGCTTTGTCTCCATAGTGGACTCTGGGATAGATAGGGCTAAATATGAAGATCTTGTCTCAAAAAATATATAGAACAAACAAACAAACGAAAACACCAGCAATGAAAGAAGCCATCAGCTACACATATAAACTAATCAGCCCATATGAAAGTGAATAAGTTGTTTTATTTAAGGTAACAATGTAGAGAAACCTCATATTTTATATCTATCTCATCACATTTTAGATAACTCATAAAAGTTTTCTTCAAGTTTCATAGAAGAAAATTCTAACCCCAACACCATACTTAAGTTTTCTCCTGTGAGTACCAATGACTCTGGGAAATACAAGCCAGCACCCATCCCCTGGGCTCCTCTCCTGGCAAATATTGATTGCACAGTTATAATGCAGAAAGGACTATATGTATAAATGTTTCTATGCTATTCAAATCTTTTGTTCTTTTTCATTTATTTGCCTGTGATACTGCTATTTGTCGTTATATAGCTTATATAATCTACATATAAAATACTTAGTATATACAACAGAAATAAAATATACATAAAAGAATATGTTATTTATACATACATATTGAAATGACTACATATTAAACTAGACACATATGAAGTAAATAAAATATATCTAGACCCAACTAACTATCTTCTGTATAAATATTTGTAGGTACAAATGCTATACCAAATATGAATATACAAGAGAAATGTATTTGTTTTATGTACTTCCTGAAATTATTTTACAAAAACGAAATAGAAAATTCAAGATGTCATTGTTTTTTTCCGCTGAGTAGTATTCTAGTGTATATATATTCCACAGTTTCTTGATCCATTCTTCCATTGAGGAACACCTAGGTTGTTTCCAGGTTCTGGCTATTACAGATAATGCTGCTATGAACATAGT
>JAQHUG010000095.1:3913294-3930205 GCA_028555095.1 Dicrostonyx torquatus | reverse complement strand
AAAAAAAACAAAAAAATAAAAGAAATAGAAATGACCTGAAACTTTCTTTTGTTTATCTCCTGGTGTAATACAACCTTTGCTGATATCTTTGGCCATGTAGTCTCTTCAATTTCATGCTTCAAAGTACTTGTTTGTACCTCTGTTCAAGCCTCCTGAAGTATTATTAGTTTAGAATTTATTTGTTTGCTATGTCTTTAATTGTAGTAGGGATAAAACGTATTTTGATGCTAGAGATCATAGCAGTAATTATAGAACAGCAAGTACACACAATGAGCTATGGAAATGCTAAACAATATCAATGGAGCTTTTGAGCCTATTACAGCAGAAACAGACTTGTCTTTTTCTTCAAATTCCGTTTTCCAATTGCTTTGGACACTAAAGAAAATTCTGAAGTTTAGACCAGAAATTCTGACCAAAGAGGGAGAAAAGAAGAAAGAAAATCACCTTCCAGAAAACATTTTCAAGATTTGTGTGCTGTCATGCTTTTCCCCACAACATTAAGCAGAATTGTGACAAGCTGTAATGATACTGGATAAATCATCTTTCATCTGCTCAACATAAGGATTCTTTGAAAGGGAAGAAATAGGAAAAGGGATAACCGTCTGCTTCAGGAACCTTAGGTCCATATGAAACACATATTGGAGTCCATAGGAATTCAAATGCTAAAATATGCAACTTTAATGAAAATTTGTGGTACAATATATAATTTATAGCTACAGATTTTACTACTCAAATCTGAAATACCAACAGATAGTTTAGAATCTAGGAAATCTCAATTTGAAAATGCATAGCCATCTCATCCATCATCATTATGTATCAAATACTATATTTTTATGGATTCCCTAGTAAGTCCCTGGTGAATTTCACATACTTAGATAATAAAAATGAAATACGTGTGAAGTTTCACATGCTATACTGAAACTGTTACCTGTAGCACCGCGAGACTAGTTTCATTTCACTCGTGTCATGGTTAGAATTTTGATATTCAGAATTCCAGGAGGCTTGTCTAAAACTGCAAGAATGATAAAGCAAATCCTGACCTTTCTGACCAACAATAGCACTTCTGTGCATGATGTCATTACATTGTACAAAATGCTTTTCAATCTTACTCAAGCCACCCAATGAAATTAAGGTATTTAAAGAATTATCTTTTAGTCAGCACAAGGAAGAAATAAAATTATCACTAATTTATATCTTACCTATAGTCAAAATCTACCAGGACAATATCATGAAAGCTTGGAATAGTCCCTAAATATCCCTATGCTTTTATGGGCATGATCTTTTTATTTCAAACTGTGGATTGTGTGAAAATAGAAGTGTCTTCTCCTTGGCTGCAAATTTAAATTGCTTAGGAGTTTGAGTAGCTTTTGTAGAGAAATCCAGCTCTTCTGGCCTGAACAATGTAAACTTGTTAGAATAGGCTTTTATATTGATATGGGGGGTAGAACATTGGAAAAATTAGATACTTAGCAGAAATTTATATTTCTACCGAATTACTTCCAAAGATGTACCCATTGCTCTTAATGTTTAATTGAACTGAGATCATAATTAACCCCTACTCTGTGAAATCTAAGAATATTTGTTTTCCTTGTATATATTATTAGGGTAAGACTTATTTGATGCCATTTCTCCTTGATACATAAAATAATTACATATTAATCACAGTAGATATTTTCTATTACTGATTTCTATATGAAACATAATTGTTTACTAATTATTGTTTTTCTAATATGCTAAAAACTTTACAATATTCTACTAAAATAAAATGAAATGTGAACATGTGATTTATGGAGAAAGAAATTTTCAAATTATTTTTCTTGTTTCTGTGATGAAACTTTTTATAACAAGAAAATTTCCATAGCAGATGTTTATTTTGGTTCAGGTTTTAGGGGCATCTAGTCCATCATGGCAGGGGAAACATGGAAGCATGAGTGCAAGATAGCTAGCCACACAACACAACCTCCCTATTGAAGAAGTAGAATCGAATGTTGCTATTCACCTTAATTTTTTCATTTTTCTCCATGGTTTGTTCAATCTGATATTGTGTTCCTGGAGTGGTATTCCGACAGCCAGGGTGAGTCTTCAGTCCTTGGTTTAATTATGCTGTAAGCCTTCTCACAGATGGGACAAAGGTGTTTCTCATAGGTGACTGTGAAGTCAACAATGTAGATGAACAATCATAGACACCTAGATCATATTTTGTAATACATTTCCACATAGCTGTTGGCTTAAATTTACATAAAACTTTTATCTTCCTGTGAATGTATTTGTAGTTAGGAAAAATCTTAACAAATCTACATCGCACTGTGATAAAACTGTCTAGCTGAGCTAAGACAAAATATGCATGTACTTATGATCCTAAGTAAATATTGAGTATTAAAAAAAACAATGCCAGAACTTGGGAGACTTTTGCAGGCAGATCTAGGTGAGCCCAAGACCAGTCTGTTCTACAGAGCAAGTTTCAGGACTAGCTCCAAAGCTGTAGAGAGAAACTCTGTCTCAGAAAAACCCAAACCAAACCAAAACAAACAGAGAATTTGTTTAGGTTAAATTAAAAGAGAAATGAAACCTTTTTCTGATTCTATTGTTAATATTCACTTTAGATTGCCAACAGTAAAATTGGACTTTGTTGAGCCCTGATGGTCACTATTTTTGCTCTGGACACTGGAAAAGCACAGAGAAACTACAATTAAGTAGAATATAGGAAGTAATTACTTTAGGAAAGGTAAGATTATTGGCTTGAAAGCCTATACATATATCTAGTTTTATATAGATTTTAGCCTACCCCTACTAATATTTCATAGGCCTTAAAACACAATAGTAGGCTAATATTTAAAAGTTACTTTGGGAAAATAAAATTATAAGAAGTAATTAATGATAGGCAACTAAAAATGCAATACCCTAATAATTGCAATTATTTATAGAAAACTAGAATCAATATAAAATGTAACCACCTATTTGAAAGATGATGTGAATGTGTAAAAGAGAAAGAAAGGCTATTAATAACCATATATCACTTACTTTGAAACAGAAAAACCTCCCGAAAATACTAGACACATATTTAATATATCTTCATTGAATCTGTTAGAGTTAGGGTGATTTAGGTAGAAGGGAATGACCTCATGGACTCCCCCTGTGTGTTTTAGCATGCCTATTGGTGTCTTTGTTAAGCTCATGTGTAAGTACTCAGGTTGGTGAGACTTTATGGGAGACAGAAACTTATAGCCAACTCCCTGATATTCTTTGTCTCTTACAAGTTTCAGCCCTCCCACCCCCATTTTTCAATGATTCCCTAAACTGTAGATAGAGGAGTTGAATTTCAGATCCACTCTATGAGATTAATATTTAACAACAATTAATGAATAAAAGAGGTCATGAATTTGAAGCAGAGCAAGAAAGGTTAGTTGGAAATGTGAGGATAGAGGAAAGGGGAAAATGATGTGGTTATATTAAACCCTCAAAAAGTAAAATAATAAAACAAATAACTACATAAATGAGTAGAAGATCTAAGAATAATCTATAAAAGATAACAAAGGAAAAAGGAAAGATACAATATTATCCTGAAGTAAAGGCCTAAGCATGATAGCCTTTTATATTTATTCTTTCATGACATCATGTCTATGAATAACTATTTCACAAGGCTATACATAGATACATATTTAAATTACTTAATCACGTTATAATGTGTTTCAAGGAACGGGGCCCCTTGTTTATCCCAGATGCCTGGCTAGTTTACACATGAAATAACCACATAGAAATTGTATTAATCAAATCACCTCCTGGCCCATTATCTTTAGCCTTTTATTGGCTAACTCTCACATCTTGATCTAACCCATTTCTATTAATCTGTATGTCACTATGAGGTCGTGGTTTACGGGGAAAGATTCAGCATGTCTGATGCTGGTGGCCCAATGCTGGTTCTCCCACTCTGCATTCTTTCTCCCAGAATTCAGTTCTGTCTTCTCTGCCTACCTAAGTTCTGTCCTATCAACTAGGCCAAGGCAGTTTCTTTATGCATTATCCAATGAAAGCAACACACAAACAGAAGGACCTCCTACACCAATAATGCATCTAAGATAGACCACACTACCTACCCAAAGATAACATAGAACTTCCCTGTGATCTTAATAGTGTTTCCTTAGCAGAAAACTCTAGGAAAGCTTATGTCGTTCTAGTTCATTGGTAGTATAAGTTGGAAGAATAATTCTACTTTGAATTGTGGCTTGAGGCCATGTGATCCTTCAGTTATGTGGCACACAGAAATTATCATTATAGTTAACATCTTAGACAGCAAAATACTTGCTCCCTTTGGGGCTAAAATTATGTAATCTCTAGGTTATGTTTTATAAGAAAAGGGGTTTTGATCCTTGCCATTGATGAGGTTGACTCTTTCAAATTCTATTTTCTTCATGGAAGGCTTAGAAGAGGCAAAGCAGAGAGTGACCCTCAGCTGTAGTGACACATTATAATACTTGGGAATATTTTAATAGCATTAGTGTAACTGCATCATAAGCAGAGGATAAACTGGTTTAAGATCCATCCCAGAAGGAAAAAATTAGGGTAGACATCAAAAATATTATTTAGAAATATTTTTGTATGTGTAACTCAAAAATTATTTAATCTCTGTTCATTCTCTTTTGTTTATTAATCAATGAAACTATCAACTACTTACTATGGGTCAGATGTTGTCCTTAGCATAATATTACACACAAAAGACACATTTTCTACTTTCTAATGTTGAAATAATAATAACTGGATAATGATAAAATTGGGTTCGATTATACATTTAGATATTGCTATAAAAGGATCATGGCCTTAGGATATTGAACAAAAGCTACAAAAATATATCTGGCTTAGTTTGTATTATCATGGATAAAAGAATTTGTTTTACATCCAGAAACAAAATGGCATAATGGCTAGGGAAATTAATCTTCTAACAAAACCCAGAGTGTTTTATTTTGCTTGTTTGTTTTGGTTTTTTGAAGCAGGGTTTCTCTGTAGCTTTGGAGCCTGTCCTGGAACTAGTTTTTTTAAAAAAATATTTATTTATGTATTATGTATACAATATTCTGTCTGAGTGTATACCTGCAGGCCAGGAGAGGGCACCAGACCCCATTACAGATGGTTGTGAGCCACCATGTGGTTGCTGGGAATTGAACTCAGGACCTTTGGAAGAGCAGGCAATGCTCTTAACCTCTGAGCCATCTCTCCAGCCCTGGAACTAGTTCTTGTAGACCAGACTGGCCTCAAATACAGATTCTCCTGCCTCTGAGTCCTGCATGCTGGGATTAAGGTATGCACCACCGCCACCAAGGTCTAACCAGAGATTTTTGTCACAAGAAATGAAGTGCTCTTTCATATCCTTTTAAATAAAATGACTATATTTCCTTTCCTTGAGATTTGAAAATTTTTTTCTTTATTTTTTTTATTGTTAAAAGAAAAATTTACATTTACTCCTCTTTCTCAGTCCCTCCTGCTTCCCCACTACCCCACCGCCCTCCCTCTGCTTCCTTAAGATGAGGCACGATACCCTGCCCTGTGGGAAGCCCAAGGCCCTCCCCCTCCATCTCAGTCTAAGAAGGTGTGCATCCATATAGAATAGGTTCCCAAAAAGCCAATACATGGAGAAGAGATAGATAGGTCCCTGTGCCATTATCATTGGCTTCTGAGTCAGTCCCCATTGGCAGCCATATTCAGAGTCCGGTTTGGTCATATGCTCATTCAGTCCTGGTCCAATTGCATTTGATGAGCTCCCAATAAATAGATCAAGCACACCATCTCAGTTGGTGGGCCAGTCCCTCACGGTCCTGACTTCCTTGAAAGTGTGGGATGAGTAGCTACAGATTCCTAGCTTTGTTCATCCTTCAAAGGAAACTTTCAGATACAGGATGCACAGAAACATCCTGTCAGCTGTGGGGAGCAAAGCAGCAATTTTACTTGGGATATCGTCTTTCTACTGATCTTTTACATTTAGGTAACTTAGAGAAAACATCTCCTCTTAAAAGGAGCGATGGCTCAGAGGTTAAGAGCACTTACTGCTCTTCCAGAGGTCCTGAGTTCAATTCCCAGCAACCACATGGTGGCTCACAACCATCTGTAATGAGGTCTGGTGCCCTCTTCTGGCCTGCAAGCATACATAAAAGGAATGTTGTATACATAATAAATAAATAAATCTAAAAAAAAAAAAGAGTCTTTTTGCTGAGGATATTTTGATGAAGTTCTTTGAGAATTTCATACAGTTCTGTTGTGCTGACTCCCATCTTCTCCTCCTAACTCCCCCAGGATGCATATTATCATTCATTCTCTAAACCTCAAGTCTCATTCTTAGATATCGCTGTATGTGTGTTTCCACCCCACAATGAGTATAATTTGTGCTGTCCATATACTCATGGATGAGATTCTCTAATAGTGCTTTGTGGGCATATCAGGGACACACTCTTTAGAGAAAATGTGCTTTCTTTAGCTATGGATGGAGACCTTCGTCCCCTCTCTACTCTATATTAGAAAGTAGACTGGTCTGATTTTGCGTGGATCTTACTGCAGACAACTAAAGATACGTTGAGCTCCTGAGTTCAGTAGTCCTGTCATGATAAGGAAACACTGTTTTCCTCTAACTTTGACTCTTTCAATCTTTCTACTCCCTCTTCATCAATGCTTCTTGAGGCATTGCAGGAAGGGGTATGATCTTGGCCAACTAAGAATACTTGGAGATACAATAATGATCATCATAGCAAGATATGCTGATTATTTGCCATAGTGATGTCAATGATATCTTCTGGACACATAAGGATAGCAGCACATATGAAATCACAGTGGTGGTATGATAACATACACACAGACTTTGCAATCCTGAGTTTGGAATGAAGTCCTACACCTATCTGAGGAGCTACTGACAATTGATAACTGCTAGGAAAGGGGAAATCACTTTTCTCTAAGAGTGTTGTTCTTGATATGTTGGCCATGCTAATGTAAAAGGATACAAACTCAAGAATATTTGAGCAGCACATACTAGTTCTCATGGTTTAAAAAACATACAGAATGAGTGGATTGAGAAGGGGTGTAGGTCTTGGAAGAGTTTGGGGGCCTGGTTTGAAGATAATCAAAAGACATTGCAAAATATATTCTCAAAGAACTAATAAAAATTAAACAAAGAACAAAAGTTATAGGTAGAGTTTTTTGTTCAAATTGTCTGACTCCCAAATAACCACACAGAGACTTTTTATTAATTATAAAACCTCGGCCAATAGCTTAAGCTTATTACTAATCAGCTCTTTCAAACTAAACTGACCCATATTTCTTATCTATGCTCTACTACATGTTAGTACCTTTTCTCAGTGTGGCATGTTCATCAGGCTGGCTACTTCACCCACCTTCTTATCAATGTCCTCTTATTCTGGCTCTCCTGCATAATATCTTCCTGCCTAGTCAGCTGTTTATCCACTATGAGAACAATATATCTTCACAGTGTATGAAAAAATTATTCTACAGCAAAGGAATCATCTTGTCAGAACAGCAAGCAGTCTGAAGGCAAATCAACTCCTTTCCTCCATCCTTCGTTCTCACAGCTCATTCCAAACACACCCTGGGAACACAGAAACTGCAGAAACAGGTCACAGAGTCTAAATGGGTTTGTACAGGGTTCTTCCTTAAAGGATTCCTGAATGTGTGAACAGGTGGGTCTCTGATTTTTGTTCCTGTGCTTAGATCTTTGTTATTTTTCTGTTGGCTTGTTTTTATCCAACTTAAATATGATGATTTTTTTGTTTTAACTTATCTTTTTATTTTGTTATTTTTTATTTATCTTCTGGAAGCCTGTTCTTTTCAAATGAGAGATGAAAGGGAGTGGATTTTGATGGAAGAGGAATTGGGGGAGGAAGTGGGAGGGATGAAGGAAAGAAAAACTGTATTAATATTATATTACATATGAAAGGAATCTATGTTTAATAAGAGAAAAATAAATAAAACTCTTATTAAGAATCAAACAAAACAAAATAATAATAACACTTATTTCTTGTTTTGTCATACTAGAGTAAGCATTAGATTTTATTTATTTATTTATTTTTGGTTTTTTGAGACAGGGTTTCTCTGTGGCTTTGGAACCAGTCCAGCTCTTGTAGAACAGGCTGGTGTTGAACTCGCAGAGTTCCGCCTACCTCTGCCTCCCGAGGGCTGGGATTAAAGGCCTGCACCACCACCGCCTGGCTAGATTTTGCATTTTGTACAAGTTCTCAGTTGGTATCAGTTTTATTCATCAGCAGATCCTGTTTGAGTGTCAAATATCTATTTATGAATATTCATTTTCATCATCACAAAAGAGTCAATATAATCATTATAACTGTTAACTACATGAATCAGCTAGTGGGCATTTAAAGTTAATTTTAATGGCTCCTCTGAAACTCTCTGAAGTTAAATTTGTGCAACTGTCTTTACTAAGGTCAAAATATCTGAACCTATAGTAGAGATAGCTTTTAACCTTGATCCTCTCATTCATTGGCCCAAAGGTAACAAAATATCCTCAATATGCTTATTTTCAGATTTCTTAGCACACTTTTTGCCTGCCATTATATATATCTTGATCATTGACTGAATGTACTTACCATATCACTGATCACAGGTTATTCAATGAATTCAGGAAACGCTATTGATTAGTATGTCTAGCAATCAAATTACTTAGCTGAAAATCAATGCTTAATTTTTAATATCCCACAGCAATACTGCTTAATCCTCAACTCTTGAGAGGAAGTAGACTAAATGAATTAATTTTTTTATATTTGAAACCTGTGCCATAGGCAGAGCAAATATGAGAATACAATGTTGTACATGAAAGTTAATATAGCACCTGCTATCTTATAGTAGTAAACTACTTAATTGGAAAAATAGAATGTCAATGAAAGGTCCATTCTCTTGATTTCAATTTGCCAATCTGTACTCAAAAAACCAAGAGACAATGTGGAATTGTCAAGTAAACAATAATGGGATTTAGGACCAAGACCACTTTAACTAAAGTGCAGTAAACTCCACCTTGACTTCACCTTAAGTATTTAAGGTAAGATTTTAAAATACAGAATTTCTGTTTCTATTTTTGAAACATCAAAAACGTATTATGTAAAAATGTTAAAACTACATAACAGAAATAAAAACAGAATTTACAGTTTCTTTTTGCCTTATCTATGGTTGTCTTCATTATCATAAACTGTATGTGTGTCTGTGTTCATGTGTACGCATGTGTGTGTGAGAGAGAAAGAAAGAGAGAGAGACAGAAAAGACAGAGAGACAGAGAGAGAGAGAGAGAGAGAGAGAGAGAGAGAGAGAGAGAGAGAGAGAAGAGAAGAGGAGGAAGAGGAAGAGCCAAGTCCTCTTNGTGTACGCATGTGTGTGTGAGAGAGAAAGAAAGAGAGAGAGACACAGAAAAGACAGAGAGAGAGAGAGAGAGAGAGAGAGAGAGAGAGAGAGAGAGAGAGAGAGAGAGAAGAGAAGAGGAGGAAGAGGAAGAGCCAAGTCCTCTTAGGTTATTAGGTTATAAATTCCATTTTCCATTTTTGTATTCCATGAAAATATTGAAGGCTCTTTCAAGACCAAGCAACAATTTTACAACAAATAAAATATTTAGATCACATTTATAAGATAAAAATGCCATTTTCTCCTATTTATAGAGATATGGTAACTATTATTCAGTATAATTCTAGTTTGGTATAGATTCTTAATAAAAGTATTACTCAGGGTAAATTCTCAAATATATTTTTCTTTTCTTTTTGTTGCCATGACACCGCACACTAGGGAAGAATGGGTCTTCTTGAAGCCACACAAAAAATATGATGGATAATTGCCCATCCAGAAAGAAAACAGGCATTTGATCCTCACTTGCTTGTCCTTACCCTGAGAGCACATTCATTCCTTCACTGGCATTGGTGCCAACTTCTTTGGTATTCCGGCATATACAGACCAGTTGATAAACCCAACCTCATGGCCCTGAGTAACTACTGGATTCTTGGACTTTCAATTCACAGGTACCCACTGTTGGACTGCAGCCTGTAAGTAATTCTATTATGAATTTATTGGGTATATAAATTGGAAACAAAGTTTAGGCACATGATTGCATAATGCCATAGAAATCACACATCTTTTATGCAAAATAGATTAACACACGATTGCAGCATTATTTCATAAGAAATGGTTCAAATTATGAAGACATCCTTACTATCTAGACTCCCAACACTGTGCCTACCTTGAATTAACACTATCTGCTAAAAAGCAACCATTTCCTATTGTCATTCTAGAGAACCAGTTCTGAGCTGAGATCAGTAAAAGAATAATGCCAAGAGCATTTTCTATGGGAGCAAGGAGGAAATGTGGACCACTGTTCGGTGGCACCTGGTAGGAGATGAAAGCTCCAGTTTGAAACAAAACTTTGACCATCTTTGCACACATACAAAGTGGAGGCGATTTACAAAACCTTACAGCCTGCAGACATGAAACAGTTGACAGTCCCCAGAGACATTGCTGTTAGCATCACTTTATTATTGTTTCTGTGTTGTTGTCACTGGGAATTATGATCCCCAAGGGAGGCGACCAAATCAGGAGGAAAGACCTCAGCTTGCGAGATTGAAAGGGATCTCACCTGCTGAAGCTTAGTGTGTTGTGAAGTTCATGGAGAGACTGCTTGCTGCTTGATAATTGCCCTGTTCTTTCCAGGTTAGTCATTCTGCTCTCGTCTCTTCGCCCTTCCCTCTTGCAAACACAATCAGATTTGTTATTCATCAAAGCACTTGAATGCCCTGGATTGCGGTTTTGTGCTGTGTTTTGCATACTGATTCGAAAGGGATTGCCATTTTAATCAGTGGAGGATCTTCAGTAATTATGATTTCCCTTGGGAATCCAGGTAAAAGGAAAGTAGCAGCCAGTGGCTTCTGCTTTCTTCCCACTGTTTCCATGCTCACAACCTTACTTTGTCTATTTCTGTTATATATTTATGATTCTAAACTGACTCACACTTCCTTGAATTTTCACTGTCTCCTGCAACATGCTTGACAGAATGGATCTAACTTCATAGAACTATTATGAAGAGCAATGTAGACCAGAAGAAAACTTGCCTATTATGTATTAGAAGTTATTGCTGACATACATGTGGAATTTTCACCATAAAGTTTTCCATGTATACTAACATTATACTGTGTGCACTTGTCTTTAATTTTTTACATCACTTTATCTTGTGCTAGATATATTGTAAAAAATATTCAACACTAATATTATATAATACTAATATTCATGATTATGATAAAATGTAAAAGTTTCATATATAAGCAAATATTTGACAATAGTATTTTAAATACTTAACAACAGTTAACTCATATGCAGAATACTAATAAAGAATATATACTGGTACAATATAGAGATAAATCTAGAGCATATTTTATATAATCAAGGTGAAGACAGTACTTTTGAAATATGAGTGGTAATAGTCACAGAAGAGAAAATTTGGGAACACTAAATATTATTTAAAATGTTTACATCAATGAGGCTAATATTATTCAAAATATTAAAACTTATTTTACATAATGTTATTAACAACACTATGAACTCTATAAATGGCATGTACCAAGTTTTGATGAATATGGGAAGAGTAAAAAATTGACTTGCCATTCTGTCTTGGAAAGAACAGTAGGAATGTATTCTGAATATAAGCTCAAACATTGACATTTATATCCGTAGGTTTAGAAGGACCACAGAAAATTCAAGTCAAGAGAAGACATGTAAAATCTTTTCATAGCAGCTTTTTCTTCAAAGGAGAAAATAAGCTTATCAGTAACACATAGTATATACATATGCCAGAAGATTTAACAGCGTGAGAGAGTACAGTAAATACAGCAATATCAATATGAATACATTTCACAAGCATTCTGTATGTGGACAGATAAAGTAAACATAAACAGTGTGAGGACATTCAGTTAAAAAGTAAAATCTACAGAGTGAGTGGCATATTACTTAAAGGCTTAAATCTTATACACATACCTTACTTACTTTAAAGTGTTTATATACAAACACATGTGATTATCAATAATGATATATGCCATTGGTTTGCATTTACATAAACATATAGGCTTTTATATGTCATACTTATGAAAGCATGCATGTTATAGATACATAATATGTACCTATGTGAAATATTAATATTTTATCTATATAATAGTCTATAATTTTTTGCTTCAAAATGATCCATACATGTAAAAATTGAAAAAGTATGTTATGATCTTAGAGCTACTAATTAATGATAATTATCAAGTAGTGTCTTATAAATAAGAAATTCTTCCATTGTGCTTTACATAATGCTAAGAACTCATCTGAGTGTGTTACATCATCCTTCCCCATCATCTTACTTACATTTTCCTGGGAACTGAGTGTGTCAGAGCCAGAATTCGAGCACTAAGTGATCAGGCCCTGGATCCCGTGTTGTCACCCCATGAAAACTGTCTTTTCCTCCTTGACTGGCTCACAGAGGTAGCACATGCCAGTCTGTTGCCTAGATACTTCTCACAGGTCTTGACCATTAAAGAAGGTAAGAGATAATGGTAAGAGGCAGCAATCTGATCTTTAAAACAAGGCCTCATTGTTTATTGCAAATGATAAAGAATATGGTGTGTTAAAAAGGCAGTGATGTGGGCCAGAGGAGAAGCAGAGTTTATTCTAGATTTAGAGTATGGGATTAGGATAAACTTGAGACATTCATAGTACTGCACAAAGGGTGGGCTATTGTGTAAGTGATACTGTAATTCTTTTCTTTAGTAAATTCCGGATGAGTTTTAACTTTAAAAGAAGAGTTAAATGCCATCCTTTTTTAAGTACAAGTTTTGTTGTTGTTATTATTCTTTTATTGCAGGAAATGTCTGACATCTGCTAAGCTTTCTTCCACTTGTTCTTGATAAGAAGTCATATCTACTGGAGCTGTTCCAGTAAGCACCAAAGGAAAGACTGTGTTTCATAGCAATGCTCAGTCTCTCTGCGCCTCTGCTGCATTGCTGCTAGATGAGGGCTACAGACACTCTACAGGAATACCAGAAGCAGAACATGAGCAGAGAGGGTGACATTTTGTCTTTATACAGACATAGACAAGAGAGGACTGGGTAACAGTCCCTTTTACACTGTGCATACAGTGTTCAGCTGAGAATAAAACCAAGGGTCTGGGCTTCATGTCCCAGTTGTCACTGTGGCAAATTTTGTCTACATGTAGTAACCATCACAGCATCATCACCATTGGAGCACTCAGTTTCCTTTACTGTGCATGGAGCTGCTCATTGCAGTTCTCTTGCTTAGCGTCCTGGTGTATAAATCTTGACAGCTTTCATACAAACGTGATTCTGTACAAATCTCCCATTGCAATGTATAATGTCAATTAAATACTCAGAAAAATTAAAGCATCTTTGATATTTGCATAAGAAGAGAATGCATGTGCTTGCATACAAATGTCCATACTGTTTTAGGAAGCATTTTATTACTCACACAAAAATGTGTTTTGCTGATTTATTCTAAATATTAGAATTAATTCCTTATAACTACAGGCATGATTTTTTATTTAAACCATTATTACTGATTTTTAATGCTAAGAATGACTTCATTTTCTAATAAAAACAGTTATACCATAAAGTTAGATATCAGATTTAAAGTTATGACTATTCAAGCAAGCAAGTGATTATCAATATTTTAAGTCATGCAAAACTTATAACAAATTGTTTGAAATATCTCAAGATATCACTTGAACATTTTGAAGTCTTGCTTTTTGCTGCCAAACTATTATATGAAAGTTATATCATTTAAAGTGTATTTATTGTTTATAAATTATATTTCATATAATTATATTTTTAGATTATAGAATAAGTAATTATTTTATAATCTCAAAATTAGACATATATAAATAAATAATTAGGAATTGGGATGAATGTGGTCACCAGAATTTGAAATTACTTAGATGTACTGAAAGGATAGAATGCTCTCGGTGAGATATTTGATGATTTTATTGTGAGATTAGAATGCCTTTGAAAACCCTAGAACGCACCCACGAGGAAAGATAAAAGCTCCACAGAACTCCAGCTTGGAGCCATGGACTCCACGTGCAATGCAAACATAGCTCTAAAATGTTTCTAGCATTGTATCCGTCCTCATAGGCTGATATTAAAAATCTGAGGTAATTTTTACCAAGAGCTTCAGTGGTTGGAAAATCATGAAACGTGATAATTTGTGAATAATGGAATGATTGAAGGGAAAAAGAACAAAAAGGGATATATATTTGCATTTCTCACTTTCCACATACAATCCAGACTCATTAAGGAGTTATTTGTTGTTTTTTAAGTTGCAAATGGAAATTTTTATAATATATAATATTTATATATATATATTTAAGTTTCAAATGATATATATATGTATTTATATCATGCAAATATTTAAAACAACATATATCATATTACTATTTTATGGGCTCCCTAGGACTAGCCTAGCTTCTAGTAAGGAATCTGAAGTTGTTGGTGAGTACATGGAACCCAGGGGAAGTGAGCTGTTCTTTTGTTGGTTTTAAATGAAGGCCTAAGCTTAATAAATGAAGCTTAACTGTAAAGAGATGTAAAGTCAGAGTGTGCTGTTGGTTGACACACTTTGCATTTGTAACATATAGTCACTCTATGGGCTAGACATAGTCCTAATTACTGTATTGTGAGGTGCACTTTCATGAAATGACACTTTTATAAAGATTGTCTTTTATTTCTTCTGTACATTTTTCAAGCACTGAGAACTCTCCCTATAGCTAACGAAAGTCTTTAAAATCAATCCCATTACTTGATTCATAAGAGTAGCTACACTTCCTAATTACTTACTGATTTTGGAATTTGTGGTTTTGTTTAGTGAAGGTCTGTGTTCCAAAGGCAGACTATTTCAGCAATGCAGTGGAACCTCAGCTCCAGTATGGACTGTGGTGTCCATTAGTGAAGTATATTAAATTGCAGGGCACGGCCCCCTCATCTCTTTGCTTTATTCTAACTTCATGGCATTAAAATGTTTTTCAAGCCAAAAGATTAATTTATCAGGGTAATCAATGTAATCTCACCCCAGAGAACTGTGATTGAATGTTTCTTATTGACCAAATTCAGTTAACAGGCCATCAGTGATTATAGAACCTCAAGCTGATCTGAAAACTTCTCATGTGCTTTATGATATTACAAATACAAGATTCCTATATTGTGACATATTTTAAAAAATATATTTTTACTGAAGTACTCACCATTGTCTCATCTAATAAAGGGTTCAGAAACACAACTTCTATCCTGAATTCATGTATGTTTCTTGTATATATTTGGTAATGCATGTTGTTCATATGAACTTTTGTTCTTTTGTTTGATAATAAATCTTGATATTTACAAGAACAATCTACACTCTTGGCTATTGATAATAATTCTGTTAAGGACTGTGTTTGTCTATCCTAACTCTTTGTAGGCATTTTTTAAAAATATTTATTTTATTTATTATGTATACAATATTCTGTCTGTGTGTATGTCTGCAGGCCAGAAGAGGTCACCAGACCTCATTACAGATGGTTGTGAGCCACCATGTGGTTGCTGGGAATTGAACTCAGAACCTTTGGAAGAGAAGGCAATGCTCTTATCCACTGAGCCATCTCTCCAACCCCCCTTTGTAGGCATTTTTGAAGCAAAATTCTGCGACTAGAGACTGCTATGATGTAATTTGAACCAACACATGGTATCGAAGATCATGTAAACAGTGTTTTCATCCAATTAAACATGCTAGTGGCTAAATAAAACTCTCCAGAGAATTCCCCATCACAATTTAAAGATACACAATGAGGAATGTCACTCTACTTGTTTTTGCTTGGCTTCACAGGCTTCTAATAATTTTTGTAAGCAGTAACTTCAAGGAGCTTAAATTTGTGCAGGGCAAATCACACAGGACATCGAAACTAGCCAGAATTCCACGAAGCTGCTACCAACGTTTCAGTGTTTATTTCAATCATCTCCAAACTAATTAGGTCCACAAAATTGAGTCACAAATCTCTGGAGCACAGTCTGTATGAGAAGATGGTGTGAGCTTCCCTTTTCCAGTTGGGCAGAAGCCCTGTAAGGACTCCATGTTTTTCCTCAGAGGATGCTGGCCACATCTGTTAGTAGCCAATGCCATAATCAAAAAATAGATCCAAATGTAAAAGAATGTGCTATAATATCGTATTTTTTAGACTCATGATTGGCCATTTATCTGCCTGCCCACCAATGTAGCTCTCCCTCTTTAAGAATAGTTCTTTAAGTAATAGGCTCCTTGATCAAGTCTCCTTTTGTTCTCAAATGTCAAGATTTCACAGTGGCTAATATTTTCTATTTTATCTAATTGTTTTCCCTCAGTGAGGAATGTTTATTGAGACAAAACTGCCACTACAAAGAAGTGTTGTATTTCCCTATATATTGTCTCTCAGAAGACTGACAGGGAGGTCTCACATCTTGACTTCCAGAGGGTTAAGACATAGGGAGGGGACCAGAAAATACTAGACCAAAAGAGCAAAGTCCCTGCAGCAAGTTGGCTTAGAGCCACGGAGTCCAAGTCCAAAGCAGGTCAGATGCCAGGATTTCAAAGGTCATGTAAAGATCAGCCAAAACCAAATTCCCTTAGAAGCCAGTTCAGGTAACAGCAGATTCTTCAAAGAGAGCACTGGGGACGCTTTGTTCCAGCATGTCTACCTCAGACGTATTCATGTGGAACGGGAAGGGGAAACACAAAGCTGGTCACAAAATACAGCTCATGTATAAGCAGAAGCATATGTGAGCTTTACATAAAAGTAAATTGTTTTGGTAGCACAATCCCTAGCTCTGGTGTGAATGTGGGTCTCTGGCTCTATCTCCATCCATCATGCGAAATTTCTATGGT
>JAQHUG010000095.1:3897917-3910363 GCA_028555095.1 Dicrostonyx torquatus | reverse complement strand
AAAAAAAAGTAAATTGTTTTGTAACATGAGGGAAAAAGGCCTAAGACTCACATTATTCTCTAATAAAGTAATATGAAGTTTATCATCTTGGAAATTTAAAGGCTATGATAAATCATTATTTCAGTGAATCATATTTATAATACCTGATTTGTGGATGTATGTATGGTTCATCTATATTAATTACATATTTTGCTATTAGAAACCCAGATTTAAGTAAAACATTATCTGATTGAAAGAAATCTGCTTTAATAGAAAAAAAGAACTGAATATAGTTGTGTTGAATTTGCTATAAATATTTACTTTTATGCTTCTCTGAAGAGCATCCTAAAGGTTTGAATAACTAGGCTATAGATATTTCTACTAGGCAAAGCAATGTTATAGACAAAATATATGAAGACAGGATATTAAAAGAAAAGATTAACTGCTTGAAGAAAGAAGACAGGAAATAAATCACATGTAACCCATGAAGGAAAGGGGACAACCTGTGGCTGAAGGGGCCAAGGGCACAGAAGGAAGGAAGAGAAACGGGGATCAACAACTTAAGTCTCTATGAAATTGACAAAATGGAAATTATTAATTTGTTCACTTGATATAAAATAAACAGCACTGAACTGGCCTGGCATGCTATGGCACAGGAAACATATAGGCATGAATAACCCCAGGAATATGATATATATTTCCTGGGTGTCAGTTTTGTTATCACAAGGTAATCTCAGTATAACTCCGAATTATGTGGCTATCTTTCTCCATATTACTATTTTCATCAAATAAAACAGGAAAATCTATTTGCTTGTCATCCTTTACATTTTCCTAAAATTCTGTATTTCAAACATTACCCTTAGCAATGTCATTAACTAATATAGACTTGATTTTCTTTCTATGTTTTTACAGATATTGTACAAACTTCAATTTATTAAACAAATTAAACTTATCTTTGACAAAAACATGTTATATGATACACAGGTTGGGATCTTTAAATTTTATTTTATTTTCCAGAATTGCAGAATGAATTTGAAACAGCTATGCCACAACACTTTTATGATTCTTCATTAGTGAAGAACAATTGCATCTTAATTATATAATTAAAAATCTGACAAGTACAAATAATAAATAATGACAAAAAATGAACTCATCTACCAAAGGCATAAACAGACAGATATATGTGCCTCAGGACAAGAAAGCAAAAACCATTAATGAACATTTCATTCAAACCAAATTCTAATTTGCCAAGGATATGCATAAAGCACTCATTCTTTATCTTCTGACAGTAGAGAGGAGAAGAAAGAGTCCTGCTAGGTGGGTGGGAGAGCTACCACTATCCAGTTTTTTCATACCCCACTTGCATCAACCTTAGGGGCTGTGAATGCACACATATATTTGGGAGTTGAGCATTATGGAAAAGAAAAATATCCATACACTCCACACAAACCTCTGATGTATTTTTGATTATTGTGTTTATTCTGTAAGTAATGTCCTGAAATTACCATATGCATAATTCTAAAAATAAAACTAATAGCTTACTTTCATGTTTAATGTAATAACCCTTAAATATTTAGACAATTTGTATTTAATAATGCTTATGTATATGCATTTGTATGTGCATGGGATAATAATTAGTGAAAAAGGAGGTCATGAATTTGAAGGAGAGCATAGAAGTTACAGGGCAGGTCTTGGAGGGGTAAAAGAAAAGATAAAAAGGTTGTAATTATATTATAATCTCAAAATATAAATATTTGATGAGCTACATGCTGAGTTTATGAGAGGCTAAAGGAGTTTGATGAGAAAGAAAACAGAACATGTGTCTCAGATCAGAATCCTACTATCGTGGGCTATCTATCTATCTAGGTAGATTTCTATAACTACATTATACATACATTAATATATATACCTACACATATAGATAATGTACATATACATATTAATATATTTATATCTATCAAGGTAGATATCTATCTACCTAGGTAGGTAGATAGATAGACAGATAGTAAGTAAATAGATATAGAGATATCTAACTATAAAATATATATACACAGATAGGTAGGTAGATAGATAGATAGATAGATATTAATAGATAAATTAATGTATGTGTATATCCCATATATCTGGTCTATATATATATATATAGTATTATATACATAATAAATATTATTTATACAATTATTTCTGTTATGGTGACATCCTAAAAATATTTATTTATTCTTACTTTACACATAATCACCATTAGTCTTACATTGTAGTGTAGCTTAAAATCTGTAGACAGATTTGTAATCTAATTCATATTCACATTTCAAATTTTTCAAGGATCATTATTAACTTAAAAGCTGAAAACAATTTCCAAATTTTCCCCCCAAAATATTTTGCTGTAGTAATGACAATGGGAAGCTTCCTGCTGGGTAGTTGTTAGGCTTAGTTTTAAAATTCAATTTGACCCAACTTAGAAGAATTGCGTGAGAAGAGAGTCTTAATGGAAGAATTACTAGCTCAGGTTGGTCTGTGGCATGTCTGGGAGCATTATCTTGACTGTTAAATGACACAGCCATTGTGTGTAGCAACACTCACTTAGCTCCAATCTGAATGTATGTTTGGATAATGCTAGCTGAAGTAGGAGGGAGGCAGTGTGGATGCATGGCTTTCTCTCTGTGACCAGCTCTCTCAAGTACCTGTTTATATGACTTCACAGCAGCTATAGATTGCAATCTGGAAATAGTAAGCAAAATAAACAATTTTTTTCTTATTTCTTTTATCACAGCTACAAAAATGAAAATAGAAGAGTAACCTGGGAAGAAATCTTTAAAAAACCATTTTCCCTTTGTCTGCCATGTGGAGTTGAGGACAAGGAAAAGATGCCCTCTTCCCTTACCCCTGCCACCTATGCTTGGAAAGGTTGCTCACCCTCCCATTTATCAACTGCTGCACACAGGAAAGGTGATCTGAACCTCACCTGGGCAGCAAAATAGAGAACTCACCCTGTTTGCTCATATTTGGGTAAGGCAGCCCAGAAATTGCTTCTTGTGAAATAATGCTTCTGCACACTATGTGAATTATGCTGTGATTGGTTTAATAAAGAAGCCAACTGACCAACAGCTGGATAGAATAATGTTAGGTGGGAAAGCCAGACTTGGGACACTGAAGAAAAATGGCAGTGTCTGAGGAATCTTCATGGGACTGGTAAAGCCTCGAGCCATGTGGCAAATCTTAGATTAATAGAAATGGGTTAATTTAAGTTATAAGAACTAGTTAGCAATAAGCCTAAACTATCTACCAGGTATTTATAATTTACATTAAGTCTCCATGTTGGTTACTTGGGAACTTGTGGGCAGAAAAAAGAAAAGTCAGCCTAAAAGTAACAGACAACACAGGGCACCTAAACCCACATAAAATTCGAAAAGGCTTAAGAAAGGTTCTATACACACAAAAAAAGAGATAAATGCAGTTTTCTGGTCTCATGTCTCTCATCCCAGCTGTAGTACCAAGACATGAATTCCAGAGATTGCTGAAGGAGGAGTGAGCTAACAACCATCATTTACTATCTCTATGCACTAAGCTAAGCTATGCTGGCAACAGGTGGCATATCAGTTTAAGAAACATCTTGTGATATTCCAAAAACAATACAGATTTTAAGTAAAGACAGATCCAGATTGAAAAAACAACCCTCTGGATGGGTGGCAATGTGTTGAAAAATATACATAGGCTTGGGAGATACAGAGAAAGGGTAGACACCGTCATAGATTAAAAAAATAGTTTGAAAATAGTAAAGTACGTTCATTATTAAAGGGATAGGGCAAAAAATAAGCCATGTAAAATTGGAAATGCACAAAGTGTTGATTCTGTATGTTATTGTGCCATAATTAGATTTTCTGATTGTTAATGGAGGGGCAATAGTTGCTGAAACACATTAGATTATAAAAACTGTTGGATTAAGACAACCTACACATTTAAAAAATGTCTTGTCTTCAAGATGGAAGTCAAAAGCTATGTTACTTTGGGGAAGAGATTATGCTTTTATTTCCACAGGAGATGAGAGACTGTGGATTAGTTCCAGGTTGATATGGATCAGGTTTGATCGAGGAATACCTCCTAAAAATAAAGAAATAAGCAGAAGAATTTTAAAACACATGATGTATATTTTACTTGCCCAAATATAAAACAAAATTATCTTCTTCTGATTTGTGTATAGTGCACAAGTTTATACTTATATGAATGCAGACATGGATCTTGTCTCTAAAATTTTATGCATTTTTAAAACAAAGGAACTAATCATTAAAAACAAATGGCCCAGGTGATCCAGCATCCAGAACAGCTTCAAAGTTGCTGACTGAGTGATCCAACCTCACAGAATATTACAGATAAGACTTAACAATTATTCTGATTTTCTCATGGTTTCCCATGATGTCAACACCCTGAAACAACAGGAAGCAGTCTAGAAAAAGAAAAAAAACAATGCTAACATTCTCAAAAGATGGGTTATGGATGTTTGTTATCATCTAAGGGGATTTAGTTGCAAGAATTTTTTTTTGGTCAGAGGGTCAGAGTGGAAATAAAAAAAGTCAAATAAGAGTTAAATTCAAAAATTGCTTTCTAAAGGATAAATGGAAATATGATGTAGAAATAATGAGATAAAAGTGTAGATTTTTTTATCTACTTTAAACCCAAAACATCTATTAATCTCCAAATATTTTACATTGGTATGGAATACAAATGTAAAGTTAATTTTGTTAAATTGTATGCTTCTACTCTTGTTTAGGGTATTGTGTTTACGTAGCTCATTTAAGATTATAATGTATAGTTAAAATACAGATTAATATTCATCTATAATAGTCAAACTTATAGTCATGTTAGCTATGTTTCCAAGGTATTAAACAGATATATTTTGATAGACAGATAATATACAAACAATACAAAGATCTACAGAATATGGCATTTAATATGTTTAATAACCCAAAGCTCTTCATGACAGTGAGACACATTTGTTCCTGACAGCATCCATTTACTTGAATAATCTATGATGAGCGTTGAAGAACCTTGAACCAGACCAATGATTCTTTGTGATGAATGCCTACATGTAAAGATGTATGAATTAAGGGGTTTACTGCATGTCATACTGTGACACACTGTTGCCTCCATGACAAGATTTTCCACCCCAACCCCCATTTTTCTTTTTTCTCTTAAATTCTATTTTATTTTATTTTATTCTGGGGGAGATGATAGGTGGGATTGGAAGAAATGATGTGAAATGAATAAATAAAAAGAAAATAAAACAAATAAAACCAATATTTCTAAAAATAGGCCATCAAATGTTTTTATTGTTCAAACAGAAGTCTATCATAATGCCAGCTGAAGACATCGGATTTATATTTCATCAAATTTAATAATGATGTAAGAATAAATGACTTGCTCTTTTCTCTCCCTCTCCACCTCTTTATCTCTCTATCTCTCCTTCTATCTACTTTTCTCTCTAAAAGCCCTGTCATCCACCCTTTTTTTCTGATTTTTTCTAAGTTCAGCAAGTGAACACTTACACTAATTATGTTTTCAATCAGAAATTGTAAATTAAGAAACTACCATATTTCAATATAGAAAGCAATTAAGCTAAATGGAAACATTATAATGGATATACTTTAAACAATAATACAGAATAAATCATTTTGATATAAAACTCATACATATGTAAATTAAGATTAATAGATCTCTGTTTAGTAGAATGCACCAAATTAATTGACTCATATTCACATAAAAATTGTTGCCTATAAACTGGTGGTGATTGAAATGGATAATGAAGGAAGGAATCATTGATGCCTGATTCTATAAAGTTGCTCTCTGGGTGCAGATGGACCTTGACATTCTTCATCCTAGGCTCACATTCCCAAAAAGAAGTAAATGAATCTACAATGTTCATATAGTACCTGACAAATTGAAAGATGATCTATAATTTCCAGGAATCCTTAAAGTGAATACAGATATAATTAGACAATATAACATTATTATTTGCTATTTTTCAAATTATCCAAACATATGACCTTGTGTGAGGAAGTATTACACACATACTAAAATCAACATAAAATAAGGCCTTGAGCATGAGGGGAAAGGTTGCAGTTAATATAGAGTAAGATTATGTAGATGACAAATTAGACAACATTTTTATTAAACATTTTAAACATTAGTAATAAATGCACATTCATTATTTTATTAATCAGTAGACATTTGCAATATTTTCACTTTAATTATGTGGTAGACTCACCTTGTAGTAGAATAGTGTTCAGCTTTTTCAAGTGTAAATTGTTAATGGATCCAAAATATTATTAAATATTTGTTTATAGAAAAATAGGCCATATATGGATCTCAATGACTTTTACTGGACAGAAATGTCAAGTAAACCAACAATAAGAAATGTCTCTAACACTAATTTAGTTCACAAGGAGATATGGACTAAATAACTGTTAATGTACTCTTAGGTTCCCTCATTATTGGAGCAAGCTGTGTTTCAGGGATCCATGGAGCTTGCAGGCAAACAGGCAGGGTGGTTGGGGGGGGGTGAGCAGGGGGTAGCCTAGCTGCAGGAAAATTCCCTGCTGGCTGGCTAGAAAAGCTAATCTTCCAAGTTTATCCAGAATGTCTATAGGTCCTGCCATGAGAAGAAATAAGACTGCTAATTCTAGTTATTGTTTGTTTCTTCATAAAAGGCATATTTTTGCCAAAATTTAATGCTCACAGCCACAATCCTACTAAGACTATTCTTATAAGTGGATATTAAGCATTAATTGGTTCCAAAGGGGTAAGTATTCTCAAAGATACCTGCAAGATGTTTTCTCAAGTAAAGAGCTGAAAAGAGTGTTTGAAAGAAATCTTCCCCTTTTAGCTCATTCTGGACTATTATCACTTCAATAAATACTTTATGGTGTTTATTTGCTTCCTTGATTGGTTTTTGAGACACAGTCTCATGGTGCCATTTTGGCCAGTCTGGAACTCTCAGAGAACTGTCTCTGCCTCCCCAGTGTTAGGACTGAAGGTGTGAATCACCATATCCTTCAATAGATATGTATTAGACAACTACCATCAATCAAGGCCTTTGAGTATAGTGCTTAATAAAAAACTTTCACTTCTCAAAGTTTCAAGGATTTCTTAATAGGCATATTACATCTTTGATAATAAGTAATATACTATAATCAAGAATAGAATTTAAGGTAAAATATAAGGATTGAGCTGTATGGTTGTACAAGTCAGTAATTCTCATACTTGAAGCCAACATTTGAGGCCAGCCAGAAAACCAAAATATACCTGAAAGCAAAAATATCCCACTCATTAAAATTGGGAGTGTCAGGCTAGTCATACAAAGATATAGAGTATTGGTTAAAATTGGACGTTTCTTCTTGGGTGAATATGTCACAGGTAGTTTGGGGGTTTATCAAAGATATACAAAGCTAGACACCAGTGAAAATACTGAGGGTATATTTTGCTAAGTAATATTAAAGGGAGAAAAATGTGAACATTTGATTTTAAAATTGGAATGACTTGATTTATAGGGAGTGTGAGTGAGTAGAGTAGATGTAAGGAATGGCTTCAGAAAGAGGCAAATAGTTGCTTCTATAGCGAAAGAAAAAATGTCACAAGAGCCAGCCAGTTTAACGCAAGTATGTTCTCTCTGTATTCTTTCTCTCCATTGTTCTGATCAAGCAAGAAGAAATTTATAATGGTCTTGAATATTTTCTTTTTCTTTTTTCAGTTGGGCATCTTGGTACGGGGTCAAATGGTGTTTAAGGTCTCTTTACCCAAGGGCTGTTAGATTTTTTCTTTACATATTCAGGGATTTTTTAAACTAAGTTTGAGATCTATTTGAAGCCAGGGTTTAGAGAAATCTGACTACTTAGTTGTGAAGGGACTCCATTAGAAGACAAAAGAGTATTATCACCTCGTTATAGACCTTATGCTTTTGTACTTATTGGTAATATAACCAATATTTTCAATGATAAAAGTTTGTTTTATTTATCCATCTAATCCAAAAGTTTCATCTCATTCTCAAATTATGTATTTATACTTAAATTTAATTAGGTCAAAAGAGAAAATTCTAGACACACCAGCCTGATCATGTATCATGCATATACAAAATCATATACATAATAATTTAACAATATAGTGTCCTCTACACTCTCTGACTCGTACAATATTTCCTCCTGCTCTTAAATCAGAATACATGGCTCACTGAATCAACTAATCATCATCACATAAGTTCATATCCACTTAAGCAGCAAAAAATGACCTGTATATATCTGCAACATATCCTATTTGTCTATGTTATGACTGTTATATCAGTGATTTGGTAGACAACTAAAAGCAAAAGAGAGTGTGTGTCTGATTCTTTACCATACTCTTGGGGCTCTTTTCCTCCATCAGGTTGTCTTGTTTAGCCTCAATATCAGCATTTTTGCCTTTTTTTTATTGTATCTTGTTTTGTGGTGTTGTCTGTTGTGTCTTGGAAAACTGCTTTTTTCTGAAGTTAAAATGGAAGGGAAGTTGATCTGGTGGAAAGGGAAGGTTGAGGGAAGATTCAAGGAGTGAAGTGGGGGGGGAACTGTGGTCAGGTATTGTATGAGAGAAGAATCTATTTTCAATAAAAGTTTTAAAATAATCTATGGACTTCAAGTGAAGTTATGAAGTCATTTTGAATAAATTGTCATCTTGAATGATATAAAGGTTACTTATAAAAAGATGAATGAGATATAAGGGAAAATGTAGAGATCTAGTAGATTCCAAAGGTATTAAGAATATTAAGAAAAGACATCCTGGAAAGAACAGGCTGTTAAGCCAAATTAAATGTTATATGAGCCACAATTTTCTTAGACTGATAAAAGTTAGGCTAAAAGTAATTCCAGACAAGGAAAGATGTTCAGGAAGACATGTCTGCCAACATGGGAAGAACTGTATTCAAGCCATCTCATTGAAACAACAGACTCCAGAAACTACAGCTGCTGGGATTAGAGATTTCAATTCCAGAAAGGTTAGAGGGACAGTGTCTGTGACATTTGGGATTCCTTCACCAAAAACAACTGTTATTTACAAGATACCCAACAAGTTCAACTAGAAATTAACTCATGATCCTGGAATACTTATTTAAGGCTCAATAAAATTCCATTGTATTTGTGTAGCATATTTAATGTACACATTAGTTTGTTTATGTGCACTGCAGAGGGTTACTTGTCTTGACTATTAGGAAAAAAGTAGAAATAAACATGGGTATGAAAATTACTTTTTCCTTGTTTGAATGTTGTGGTTGTTTGTGTGTATATATATATATATACATTAATCCTCCGGTCTGATGTGAAGTTAGAAAATACATAGCCATCAATCAATGCATGGGGCCTAATGGCATTGAAAAGATTAGAATAATTCTGAACTGACAAGGAAATCAAGGCAGGCTAAATAATGGGAGGAACTCCACCAGTTACACATCTAACAGAAGATGGGTGTTTAAAATAGACAAGGGACTGGAAAAGTAATAATAACCCAATTTTAAATAATGGACTACAGGATATAACAGAGTGTGAGCAGATGAAGAGATGTAAGTGGATAAGAAATACTTTAAAATGAGTTAAACATCCTTAACCATTGTGGTAATACAAAATAAAACTACTTTGACATTTTATTTTATCCTAGTCAAAAACACTACTTGAGTTTCTTCTGGTGAAAATTCTCTGTTTAGATCTGTACCCAATTTTTAAATTGGATTACTATTTGTTTTCCTGTCCAAGTTTTTTTTTTTTTGAGTCTTTTATATGTTTTGGAGATCAGACCCCTGTCATATGTGGGATTGCTGAGGATCTTTTTCCATTCTGTAGGCTGCCATTTTGTCATATCTATAGTGTGCTTTGTCTTACATAAGTTTTTCAGCTTCATCAGGTCCCAATTATTAAATGTTGACTTAAATGTCTGTGCCACTTGTTCTATTCAGGAAATTGTCTCCTGTGCCAATGCTTTTGAGGCTACTTCACACTTTTTCTTCTATCAGGTTCAGTGTGACTATATTTGTGTTGATGTCTTTGATTCACTTGGACTTGAGGTGATAAGGTGATAGATATATTAAATGTGGTGGTACATTTACATAATGGAGTATTATTCAGTTGTTTAAAAAATGAAATCATAAAATTTGAAGGCAAATGGAAGGAATGAGAAAAAAATCATCCTGAGTGAGGTAACCCAGATCCAGAAAGACAAACACGGTATGTTCTCACGCATAAGTGGATATTAGCTGTAAAGATAGCCATGCTACAATTCACAGCCCCAGAGAGGCCAGGTAACAAGGAGGCCACATTGATTTCCTTGGGAAGGGTAAGTAGAAATTTTCTGAGTAAACTGAGGGCAAGTGTGGAAGGGAACATGAGCAATCAGACTGGGGGGACATGAGGGAAAGTAATGAGAGAAGTCTCGATGGGTGGTCATTTGGGGTCAGGTAGAAACCTGGTGCAATGGATTCTCCCCTGAATCTTCAGTGAAGACTCCAAGCAATATGAACTGGCCATCTCCTGTGTTCAGATTGGTGGCTAAACTGATTTTTATCAGAGACCCTTTTTCTAGTTAATGGTGGAAACAGTAAAAGAGATTCATAGCAAAGCACTGGGCTGAGTTCTAGAAATCCTATAGAAGAGAGGGAGGAAACATTGTATGAGCCAGAGGGGACAAGGTCATCACAATGAAACCAAAAGAGACAACTAACCTGGTCTAATATGTGTGACAGATGTATAGCTTATTCTACTTGTGGGACTCGTAGTAATGGGAGCAGGGCCTGTTCCTATGCTTTGGCAGGTTTTGAGGAACCTATTCCTTATGTAGGGTTGCCTTACAAGGCTTAATACAAGAGCTTAGTCCTACCTCATTTTGATAGGCCACGTTTTTGATGACACCCATGTGAGATTTTCCCCTTTCTGAACAGAAACAGGGAGAATAAATTTGGCGGGGGGAGGGGGGCAGAATGGTGGTGGTGGTGGGAAAAATGGGAGGTCGGGAGGGAGGGGAACTACTGTTGAGATGTAAAATAAATTAATATATTTAATTAATAATAATAATAAATGAATGTGAGTTTGGATTACTCTGGGACTCCAAATGTAAAAAGCCAGAGAGAGCAATTCGTCCGTCATACAGCCTTAGTGCTTTGATACCTGAAGATCATTGCCTAATCAATGACTTCAGACCAGTGAGAGACGCTGTCTCAAAAAATAAAGGTGAAGAAAGTGAGTCAAAATGACATAAAAACTGTTCATCCAGTGATAGACATTATATGCTACAACACTGACCTACCAGAAAAATACAGTCATGGTTCATTTGTACCAAGATAGGTTTACAGGTAAAACTATCTCCTCTCTTGATTGATCAAAGGCTTGATCCACTAGAGGGAATTCTTGCCAGATAGTAAAAATATGGTAAAAACCTAGATCAGAGAATGCCTAGGCCACATGAAAAGAATCTATTGATATGTTTTGCTAAAGGGATATGTTAACACTTCCTTCAAAATAAATATTGATGTATACGCATAGATTTGTACTACTGTAAAGCCTTGTCAATTTAGCTTCTCATTGCACAGTGCATTTGTAGATAGGAATACACATAGTTGTTCAAAGTGCTGAGGAAAATCAACTGTGAGGGCTCATACATAGGTGAAACATCTTTCAATACCCCTTACAAGGCTAAGGGAACGTTAAGAATGGGAAATGACAGAAAATAATGCAAGAGCTGGACAATGGGGAGTAGTTCTGTGAATGTTTAGTGTCTGAGCATGGTATGGTTGTTAAAACATATGAACTCACAGCTGCTCTGTTTGCACAGAAAGCCATTGGAAATATTTTATAATACACCATAAACTTTCTACACCTAAACCACATTTATTCATTTGCCATTTATTTGGTGTGTGTGTGTGTGTGTGTGTGTGTGTGTGTGTGCATGTGTGTGCCTATGTCAAAGTCTCATATGTAAGTCAAAAGCTAACTTGTGGGAATAAGTTATCTTTTCCACTATGTGGGTTCAGCAGATAGAACCCAATTCGTCAGACTTCACCGTACTTCCCTTTACCTGCAGTGCCATCTTGCCAATCTGCCAACCCATACAGAACTGGTAAAATTTCCATGAGCTGAAGGTTAATCAAACTTAATTTTATATTTTGATAAAAAATAATTTTGTTACAAACAATCTGAAATTTGTATGAAAACATTTGTGTTGTGGGTTTTGTTTTTGTTTGCTTGTTTGTTTTTACATTTTAGGGGCCCATCACCCATTTCCCAAGAAAATAAACAGAAACATGGCTTACTTATGACTGTTTGGCCTTACCTTAGCTCGCTTCTAGCCAGCTTTCCCAACTTAAATTATCCCTTTCTCTTTAATTCCATTTTGCATCTGTGCTTTTTACCTTTCTTTATTCTATATCTCTTTCTTTCCTTCTTACTCCATGGCTGGTTTTGTGACTG
>JAQHUG010000095.1:3872398-3892597 GCA_028555095.1 Dicrostonyx torquatus | reverse complement strand
GTTGTGTTTTATTTTACATATCAATCTCACATCTCCTTCCCTCCCTTCATCCTTCTGTCTTCAACATCTCTGGTGTGGGAGGTCCTTTTGTCTGTGTGTTGCTTTTATTGGTTAATGAATGAAGAACTGCTTTGAGCCTATGGCAGGGAAGAACAGAGCTAGGTGGGGAAAGCTTGGCTGCATGCTGGGAGAAAGAAGGGTGGAGTCAGAGAGATGCCATGGAGATGCCAGATTCAGACATGCTGATACTTTAGCCAGTAAGCCACAGCTATGTGGTGATACACAGAGTAATAGAAATGGGTTAAATTAAGATGTAAGAGTTAGTCAATAAGAAGTTAGAGCTAATGGCCCAAGCAGTGATTTAATTAATACAATTTCTGTGTGATTATTTCCGGTCTAAGCTAGCTGGGCAGCCGGGACAAACAAGCAGGCCCTCCTCCTACAAACTGGTGCCCACATGGCTAACTAACTCCATATAAAACCTAAGAGGGCTTGAAAAGGAATTCTAGATAAAGAAAATACAGAGTTTAACACAGCTTCTTACTGCTTGCGGGCAGTGTACTGCAGCTCCTTTAAGAGAGGGTTTCCTGACTCAGCAGCAACAGCAGAAAAGCCATGCTATTTGAAATGCAGGTATTGTGGGCCATGCTGCCAGTGCAAACTCGGGCTATAAGCATTTCAATGGTATTTGTCAGCCTAGGTGTTTGTGTGCTCACTCAGGATTGGGAGAAAAGTAGCTGAGACCAGCTCAGCGCCCCAACCCCCAACCTGGGCAGGCAGCAGGATCAGGATTGCTAGGTGTGCACAAGCAGGAGAGCATGGTGGATTCCCACCACCATACACAGAGATATTTCCAGGCTGCACAGTGCTCTGCATGGCAGATTTAACTATTATTCATATAAAAAGGGTTTATGTGATGCATGCTTTTTCTCAGAGTTAAAGTGCTGAGCATGGCTCCTACCTGGCAGCTCCAGAGCTGACAATAATGGTATGTGCACAATTTTAGAAGTGGAGAGAGGTAGAGCCAGTGCCCAAGGCAGCTGTAACCAAACCGCTTAAAATTTTAAAAGCTCTTCAATACAGTAAAGAATTGCAGATAATACAATAAGGACAGATTCAGAAATAAAAGAATAAATAAATAAATAGCATATGGGTGTCTTCAGAAGCCAGAAGATGTTGAATCCATAGATACTGTGACTCTAAGTGGGTCACAGTGTTAGATAAATGTACATAGGCTTGGGAGAGAGAAGAAAAGAGTATATAGAGTTGGAAAAGAAGTAAATAATTTTTAAAAAGTCTTTAAAGAGCCAGAGTACAGACAGTCATAGATTAAAAGGAGTAAAGAAAAATAAGCCACGTAAAAAAAACAAAATTCTGGATTATGTATATTGTTGTGTATTTTCTTTTAATTTTTTGACTGTGAATGAGCTAAGTTGTGGGCTCTGACATCTGCCAGCCTGGCACGGCCATGGCTTGAATACAGCCTGGCTAGCTGGAAAGCTAGCAACTTAGAAAGACAAAAGGTACAGGCTTGGTTCCAGCCTTCCTTTTTACATGTAGATTGCCCAGGCAGGAGTTGCTGGCTCCAAAGCTGGTGAGATATGCAAATGTATGGATGAAAGGTGTGGTGTCCCCCGGAAAAGAAATGTGAATAGAGAATTCCTGAGGGTGGAAGAGCAATTCAGGTTTGGGCAGAACTTGAGGGAGAGAAATAAATGCAAGGTCATGCTGTAAAGAAGTCCCGAGCTGCCTTTGAATGATGATGGTGTGAGAGTCTGTTTCTTCCACGTGCCTCCGAGAACACATTTAGGGCAAAGCACCAGTTTCTATGTTGGGGCAACGGTCCCCGACACTAAGTACAGAAAGACATTTCATTGTATGGACTGCTAAGTAAACCAGCATGTATATTATAAAGGTATCATGACTTGTAAAAGAGGTCCTTCTCTTGTTTCTACAGAGGATAAAAACCTGTGGATTGCTTCCAGTCTGGTATGGTTTGATAGGACATGACCCCCTGAAAGGTTGCCATGAATACCCTCAAAAAATTACTTCACCCAACAGCTGGCTAAGATGAACCCAGGACACAGGATACACTATGAAAAACCTGATTAACAGTGCCCCAAACCGCAGAAAGCAGTATGAACAGAACTGCACCCATATTCCCAAACATTGTTTATAATTGTTTGTTTACATTTAAAGGGAAATATGCTATAGAAATAAATAATTTGCATTGGTATGGTTTATTGATACAAATTTAAGGTAAATTTTGTTATACTGTATATCATTTTTCTACCCTTGATTAAGATATTGTTTTGTGTAGTTCATTTACAAAGGTAATGCATAATTAAGAAATATAGCATAATAGACAATCATCTGTAATAGTCAAGCTTGTAGTCTTTTTAGTTAGATTTTCTAGATATATATAGGAGATATCAGTTAGATAGGTATTTTTTCAAATCTTTCAGAGACCTTCAGAATATGGTATTTAAAATGTTTATTAACTTAAGGCTTTTCATGACAGTGAGACACATCTGTTTCTGACAGAGGATGGGACAAACAAGCCAGCCCTCCTCCTACACTTCCCATCATCCCACTCCCCTATCCACTCTTCAGAGAAGGTATGGCCCCCATTTGGGGAGTCAAGGAATTCTGTTTCATTATTGAATTGAGACCTTACCAAGGCCCTTCCCCTGCATCTTGCTCAGCCTATCTTTCTATAGGAAATGGGCTCCAAAACGTTAGTTCTTGTAGTAGGGATAGATCCTGGACACACTGCCAGTGGCTTCATAAATTACCCAGTCCACCTACTGTCGCCTGCATTCAGGCAGTCTAGTTCAGTCCTAGGCAGGTTATGCAACTGCCAGTCAGGAGTTGGTGAGCTCTCACCAGCTCAGGTCAGTTGTTTCTGTGGATTTCCCCATTATGGTCTGACCCATTTGATCATATTATCATTCCTCCCTCTCTTCGACTGGCCTCTGGGAGCATGGCCTAGTGTTTGGTTGTGAATCTCTGCATCTGCCTCCAACAGTTGCTGGACGAAGGTTTGACAATTGCGGTAGTATATTTTATTTTAATGTGGTTCTATATTTTAATATATAAGAACTGCAAATCAATATTCTATTCCTTCTCATGTAAGTCTTACAGGTGTCACACATTACCTTTATTGCACTTAGGTTGATTTTCTATTGTGTTAATTATTGTGCTAATTTTGTATTTTTCCCTGCAACAAATGTCCACAAAATTAAAACAGCTTGAATTCCCTTTCTCATATTACTGTAAATCAAAGAGTAGCAGCTGTCTCAATAGAAGGGATAATTTCCACAATATTTGAATGACACAAAATAAGCAGAATATTCGTTTTAGGAGGATTTGTGATTTTTTTTCATGCAAAATTTATTTATTTAATTATAATTTATTATATCCTTTTGTTTAGTAGTATTTTACATTTAAAATTAGAGAAAATTCATAAACTATACAATATTATATTTTCATATGTTAATAAGTTTTAAGTTAAATATTTTATTGCTTATCAGATTAATTATTTTCAAATTAAGGTAAAATGTAAATATATTTTAAATTAATTAGAAATATTTTTTAAGCATTTATGCAAAATGAAAAGTACCTTGCTTAGTGGTAAAATATGAGTTTGCATGTAGCATTATAATGAATTTTAAATATGTCCACTGATTAAGTTTTCTGAGAAAATGTCTGATCATTCCATGTACCTGAAGATATGTAATGTTTAATGATTTCCCATTGACTAATGAATGGATAGGTGAGTGTCTAATGCATCATAAGTTAATTAGGTAAATATTTTCTATGGATTTCCATTTGGTAGTACTCTTTGTGACACTGCCCGTATGACAGATTTTAATCTTTATTCAATCTCCATAGCTGGTATTGAAACTGAAATATTAAATTTTCCAAGGCTCTGAAGCAGGATGATACAAGATTTCAACTCGGCCTCATCAATCTGTACAGATGTATGAGCTCTCCGTTATACAGTATTCAAAAACAGTGCTTTAAGTTGACTGACTAAATGTAAGTGATTACCTATAATTTTCTGACGTAGTAATTAGTATATTTCATGTAACTTCATCTACATTATTCTGTTTGTAATAACTGGTGGCTTTTTTGCAATATTTTCAAGCACATGGAGGGAGGAACGAATGGGGATAAAAGACAAACTGGAAGAAATGGCAGAACCATAAAGGATGCTAATGACCCCCTCCCATTATTGACTCTATCACATGTCTCATGTCCTGGCTGATCACTCCAGACATCAACACATGTGCTCCTTCTCCTTCAGGAAAGCCTGTGTGGGGTCATTTATATTCACCTCGGGCAGACACGGAGCCTCTGCTCATTTCATCAAAGAACTATTTATGAGGCTGTAAAAAAGATGAGTTTCTCCGAATAGTCTCCAAATTAAACTTTTTAAAGTTTAATGTTGGCACACAAGAATAATTACAGTTATAAACCATTAAACATTTAGAAGAAATTTATAGGATTGTAGGGGAAAAAATTTACAGCTGTGGCCTAATACCATAAATTCCCCTGTAAAAGCAGAACCACAGAAACATTTCTATCCAGGACTCCCAAAAAAGAAAATGCTACATTAGCATTATCCAAACATGCAGCCACTATATTCAGATGTTATTTATATGAAAAGATGAATATCTTTGTTAGATACAGTTAATTAACCTTGCAAGCAAATGTCAATATTTTTTATTTTTACATCAGTGATAGAGTACACTAAATGGATTTGCAAAACTAGACTGCATATACTTGTTTATCCCAGAAGACAGCCCCATGTCTTTGAGCCATTTGTTCCCTCCAGGAGTTATGGAAACTGCATTCTGACTTTCCTATCTGGGTTCTTTCTCAGTATAGGATGTATAGTTGTTTGATGGTATTATAACCATACAGTTGCAGTTCACTTTTTAGGTAATCTAGTCACATATTTCTAAAATGAATAAATAAAATAGTCACTTTTTTCCCCTGAAATCTAATGTCCTGTGAGGGTGATGTACAGTTGTCAGGGCAAATGTTCATTATTGGTGAGAAAGCATCTGGTTACCATGGGACACATATTTAATTGAAAATCATTCACTGTATAAAGCTGGGTAACTTCACCCCTAACAACCATGCTTTTTCATGCTTATTTTATGTGCTTCTGTGAACTTTTGTAGCATTCAAATTTTTTTTCATACATATCTTGCACATTTTCTATTGAAACAAAGTGTTTTCATATTTCTGGCTTGTTCAAAAAGATACTTTCTTAATTTAATACTTTACCAGTGTTGTTCGTAACCCATGTACTGAAGGACAGTATTACTTGTAATAAACAGGGACCAATAGGGAAGGAAGTAGCCCAGATAATAACAGGATCATCCTCTACTGTGCGGGTAAGAAAGACTCTTCCCATTGACAATGCTGCATCTATTCTAGAAAAGATTATGGGACAAACCTGAAAACCACCTCTCAGCCACATACATTTCCTTTAAAAGTAGTTAAAAATCAATAGGCACAGGGGATTTAAACACAAGCCTTAATCACATGCTGGCTAGCTTAAGCCAGGATGTTTATTTATTTAAATAATCGTGTGCTCCTCTGGAACTCTGAAAATCTGTGTGAACAATGAATGCCGGGCTTTCAGATATTATTGAAGTGGGGGCTTCTAAGCTACTTAGCCCTGTATAATATGCATAGATTAGACTTTTCATTCCTGTAACAAATATCTTAGGGAAGCACTGGGAAACATGAAAGGTTTATTTTAGCTTCCTCCAGAGCTTTAGCTTCCTAATCATCTGAATGCATTGTTTCTGGGCTATGATAGTGGATAGGCACAGCAGAGCCATATTTCTTCCCTTATGGTGATCCGGAGACATGGAAAAGTCAAGAAGATTATTATGATAAGATATTTTCAGCAGCCATCTTCTTCCAGAGAAGAAACATCAACTAAAACTACCCCTACTTCCAAAATAACACTATCATCAGCGACCAAGCCTTCAATATTTCAGATGCTTGGGACGTTCTAGGTGTGTTCCACCATACTGAAATGCAAACTCCTGTTGCCCATCGTAATATCCCACAAGTTATACACATGCCCCAGCTGAAGAATGCAATCATAGTTAATGAGAGGGTTTGGAACCCACTTGTTGATTGAGATTAGCCTTCCTTGAACAATGGGGAAAATCTGATCATCATACTAAAATATATGAATAATGAAAACATTCTAGTGCAGATAAAAAAATTTTGCAGAACAGGGATAATGAATGTCGAGTTAATATGAGTTATTAGACAGAACAAGTAATAATGTCTGAATATTTCTCTGTGTGTTTAATATTCATGCTCAGGATCCATAGTTTTGATCATATATAGTCTTTCAAATTGTAAGACGAGTCTATTTTTCTAGCTTTACTGGGATAATGTTAACAAAATTGGTGTATATTTACAACAACCAGCTTTGTGTTTATATTATATTATATCATATAGTAGTATAGTATAGTATATGATATGACCATATGTGTATGCATATAAATACTTTAACACCATTATACATATTAATACTTTCTTTTACTCACAATATACATCAAGATAGATTTCACAAGCAGTAATAAGATATAAAAAGCCATAGAACATATGCTTTATAGCAAGGGAAACAAAATAAATCAGTCCACTGATTATTTTATATTATTAATATTATTATATTATTAATATTATATTATATTATATATTATTATTATATTATTAATATACACTGTTAATTTGTGACCAAAACTTTGGACTCTAGAGAGATCACAAATTATACAGTATTAAAAGGAGAAAAGAGAAGATTTTAATTATAGAAAATAATTATAAAAATTTTTGGCAAACAACAAATATCAGTAATGAGATAGGAAATATAACTGTAATTACAGTTCCATGATATCAAATTCTTTCTTCTGCTTTCTGCAAACACCAGACACGTACATGTAGATAAAGCAGTCACACCCATAAGAATAAAATAAAATAAATATAAATATGAAATAATTGTATGTAGGTGCATTTGTGTGTCCATGTATTTATATATGTAGTTTCCATGTGCATATGGGTGTCTTCAGAGGCCAGAAGATGATGAATCCATTGCAGCCAGAATTATTGAGAGTGGTGAACAATATAATGGATTCATGGATTAAAGTCAATGGTTTAAAAAAAATATCAAGGAGACAACTAGGGTATATATATGGAAGTAGGGCTAAATCTGGGAGGGTAAGGAGTAGATATGACCTAAATATGAAGCATGAAATTCTCAAGTAATCAATAAAATACTAAGAAAAATACAGAAAACTAATGTTTTTTTGTATTGGATTGTTGATAACAAATTTATAGACATCAGTTACTAGGGTAGTATTCAGTAGAGAAGAGTTGCCAGACATTATATGGAGTAAGAGACTGGAGCGAACACTACAGTGCTGAGAAAGAGGTCCTGAACACTGAAAATCCTTAGTCTTTCAGGATGGAGAAAACGGCATGGCCAAAACAAAATGACAAAGCAATGGGAAGAATAAAAACAAAAAGAAACATGTAAGTGTGCTACTACTCAAAATCACATCCAGCATAATATTTAATAGCAACATAATGTTGCATGGAAGGAGATAATTTGGAACTATTTCTGTTGGTCCTGTTTTAAAGGAGTATCTGGTTGTTGGAGATATAGAAGTTATTTTTAATCCATTTCCACAATTCTGCTTGTTCATTGGTTATCATTGGAAAAAGGGACTGGAAGACAGTAGGAAATTGGAACATTGAAAAGCAGAGAACAATTGTTTCCTGAATCGCTGAGGTTCAAATTGTTCCTTATTCTCCTTACTACTGCCCAGTGTTTGACTGGTGTAATCAAGGGAAGGAACAGTAGCTACGGGTGTCAAGTGATTATAATTTCTGAGTTGTTGTTCAAGCCATCACAAGTCTGAAATATTTTCAGATGCTGCAGCTGCAACTGATGCCATTTCTGAGCAATGATCATAAAAATTTGCAAATACACAGGGATTAGCATGGGGCTCATATGAGCCTTGGAAACCAGTGTGCTGCACAGCTGCTCATTTTGTTGTATAAATGTCCAGTCCTGAGGGGCCAATGCCTTTGTGCACAAGCGAGGACTTTGCCCTCCAGAATAGCTCAGGTATGAATTAGAAAGGATCTTTGCTCTCAGTTCAATAAATGAAACTTTCCAGATTTGGATCTATTTGTTTCAGTAAAGAAGTGTGCATGGCAACCTCAGGGTTGATGATCAGCTTCTGGGCAGCAAAAAGATGCAGTTACATCTTTTGTCACAATTTTAGGTTAAAATGCATTGGAAATGTTTCATCTATGCAACCTTTTAAACTGTATTTTTCTAATACATTTAATGAAAAGCAAAAAACAGAAAATTAAACATTTTATCTCAATTATATTTTGTACACTTTTATCTAGGAAAATAAACATTGTTGTGTTGGAAGAACATAACAGTGCAGATGAACTTTTCTTCAGTCAATTTTAACTAAGATTTTTTGCATTTATTTGGGGTGTGTGTGTGTGTATGCATGCACATGCGTGTGTGCTTTGCTTCATACTGTGTTATGCCTGTGAAGGTCATGGGGCAACTTGCAGGAGTCAGGTCTCTCATATCCTATGGATCACTAAGACAAGTTGCAGGTCTTGCCTTCAGGCTTGAAGGAGGAAGCCTTTACTCATGGAGCCTCTTCTCTGGCTCTTGTCCTACTTTGAAATAGCTTTCTTTAATAATTTAAAACACATTTTCTACTAACCCTGCAATGTTTTTCACCATGAAAGCAACAAACAAATTAGTTTTAAAATAAGTTCCCAAGAAGAACTTTTTGTATTTTAGTATTAATATTCCATATATGTATTCATATTCTCTTTATCCATCCAGCCATCTGTTGATGGACAGAAACTGATGCCATTTCTTTGCTATCTTGAGTAAAGTACCATTAAATGTAGAGATATTGGCAAGTATCTCTGTGGTAGAATATAGAATTCTTTGAGTATGTATCTGGGAATAGTATAATTGGATCATATGGTATTTCAACTTTTAATTTTTTTTGAGAAACCCCAAACTAATTTGCATAATGGATGTATTAATTTCCACTCCTACCAGCAGTGAATGATAATTCTTTTTCCCCTGGAAACTCTCCAGTTTGCTGTCAGATTCTTGATGATAGTCATTCTAACTGGGCTACGTGATACATCAAAGTAATTTTAATTTGCATTTCCCTGATGACTAGGGATGTGGACTCTTTTACAGAATAGGTATGGGCAATTTGTTTTCCTTCTTTTGAAGAATGTCTGTTCATTTCACTACCTTATTTTTTGACTGGCACTTTGAATTTGGGGTGGTTGGTGTTTAATTTTGGGAGGTCTTTGTAATTCTCAATATTAGTCTTCTTTCTGAGATATAGCCGGGAAAGATTTTATCTTACTTTAGATACCAAACTTTGCAGTTTTCTTTGCTATGTAGATCCTATTCTTTGATTTTTTGCAGTCCTATTCATTGGGTCATAGTCCTACTTCCTATGCCATATAAATTCTTGCCAGAAAATCCGTGATTGCCCCAATATCTTGAAGAATATTCCTTACACTTTAGCAATTTCAAGGTTTCAGTTATGGCTTTTGAACTGCTTCAGGTTGTTTTTTTATACATAGCGGAAGACAAGGTTCTATTTTCATTCTTGTGCAGACATTAATTCAGTTTTGGCAACGCTATATATTGAACAAGCTGTCTTTTATGTGCTGCTTATTTTTGTCAGGATTGTCAAAATTTAGGAGGCTTTAGCTATTTAAGTTTTTCTCCCTGTCCTCTATTCTTCTCAGTTGATCTAACTATGTGTTTTAGTTTATTTCCCATCATCTTGACAAAATATGGGGACCAAATACTTAATCAACTCATAAAAAAGGGAGCATTTATTTGGGGCTCACCTTTCTAGAGGTTAAAGTCCATGACCATCACTGCAGGAAGCAGAGCTGCAGTTAGTCAGGTGTCATACTTTAAATGTGATTGATCCCCATAATTTCATAGGGAGTGGCACTATTACAAGATGTGGCTTTGTTCAAAAGGTTATGGCCTTGTTGGAGGAAGTACGTCACCCTGGGGTTTTTTATGCTCACGATACAGCCCATTGTCTCAGTTGATTTACTGTTGTCCACAAGACATAGGACTCTCAGCTATTCCTCCAGCACCACGTCTGCTTGCACATTGTCCCCATCTGCACCATGATGATAATGGACTGACCCTCTAAAACTGTAAGCGAGACATCCTCAATTAAATATTTTCATTTTATGAGTTGTTGTGGTCATGGTGTCTCTTCACAGCAATAAAAACCCTAACTAAGACAGCATGCATGGCACGAGACAGTGTCTAGGAGCTCATATCTGTTTCATAAGGATAAGATAGAGGGAGCAAAAGCTAACTGGGAATTTCATGAACTTTTGAAACTTCAAAACTGACCCCTAGTGACAAACCTCTTTCAATAAGGTCACAGCTCCTGATCCTTCCTTTTTTGTTGTTGTTGTTTTTTTGTTTTTGTTTTTGTATTAACTGGGAATCAAGTATTCAAAAACATTTGCTTATAAATGTCCTTCTCTTTTAAACCACCACATTACCCGTTTTTCTGCCATTTAAACTGGCTTTGTCATTATAGATTTATAGTACAAAGTGAACTAAGGTATTGTAATACCTTCCGCTCTGTTCTTTTTCCTCACAGCTACTTTGGTTACTCACAGTCTTCTATTTTGTTCATGTGAATTTTTGGATCTGCATATGACACTAAAATTTTGATGTGTATTTTATTAAATCTTTGATTAATTTTGGTAGTTTAGTCATGTTTAGGATATTAATTCAATCTATTCCAGAGCATTAATGATATCTGTTTTTCATAATACTTTGCTTGTTTTCCATTTAAGTGTCTTAGGTTCACACTGTAGATTGTTTTCTTTCTTTGGTTATGTTTATTTCTTGTTTTTCTGATTTGTTGCTCATACCTTCTTTTTTTTGTTGCTTTTATTAAAAGTTTTTTTTTCTCATACACTATATCCAGTGTAAAGATCCCCTCCCTCTACTCCTCCAAAGTACTTCTTACTTCTCTTTACATCCAGATCAACTTCTTTTCTGTCTCTCATTAGAAAAGAGCACACTTCTAAGAGATAATAAGAAACCATAAGAAAATTAAATTAAATTATTTCTATTTACTTCATTTTATTTTGTTTTTCTGTGCTCTTATAAATGAGGGGCTTTTAAAAATAATTTCTTGGGCTGGAGAGGTGGCTCAGTGGTTAAGAGCACTGCCTGCTCTTCCAAAGGTCCTGAGATCAATTCCCAGCAACCATATGGTGGCTCACATTCATCTATATTGAGATCTGGTGCCCTCTTCTGGCCTGCAGGGATACAGACAGACACAGCACTGTATACATAATTAATAAATACATTTTTAAAAAAATTTCTTTGATGAAATTTTATTAATAGTACATATGACAGATATACTTTTTATCTATATTGTTTAATTATTCTTCAACATTCTATAGTGACTGCTAAATCTTGGAGTTTTCTCATATATTTTATTATGTTTCCTAACTATAGAAACATGTGAAAATAAAGACCATTTTTCCTTTCTTAGTTTTATGTCTTTCATATTTTGCTTTTGGAAAATTGCTACTCCTAAGATTTCTAACACCATATTAAATAAAACAGGAGAGAATTCACATCTGTATCTCATTCTGATTTGGGAAGAAATGATCTCTATGTTTGTGTGTTTGTGTGTGTTAAAGATTAAAGTAAGGAAAATTATGTTAATGAAGAGTAAAAAAATAAATGAACCTGCCATTATTTGAAAGATAAACTTGAAAGTACAGAAAGTCCTAATTCCATGATACATTTTTCACACTAAAAGTGAGTTTACCCAGTACATTTATATAGCCAAAGATAGAAAAAGAGGAGAAAATTTAGAAATGCAATAGTAGTCATGCCTTTAAAAATATAGATGTTTGTATGACAATGTATTTATACATTTTAATGTCAGTAAGTATGAAATAAAATTGAGTGTTTTTCAAAAGACTAAATGAAGCTTCTATAATAATTTGAAAACTGGAATTTAAAATGTCTATTTTACTTATACTAATTAAGCAACAAAATGGTAGATTTTAATTACTAGATTTAGGAAGTGCCTGACAAAGTAATTTTGTGTGTTTATTGTGTGTTTCTCTGTGTGTGTTCTTGTGTATAAGTCCATATATATGTATATATAAACATACAACACACACACACACACATATATACACACACACCCATGAGTCAATGATCACATATGTAAGTAAGAATGTGTGTATATATATGTTTGTGTGCATGTGTGTGTGTTTGTGTGTGTATATGTGTTTTATAGGGTAGGAACATGTGTTAGTATATGAGTGGGTTCTCTATTAATTGTGTGTATTTTGGAAAAAAGGAATAATAACTTTACTAATGCCAAAGATAAAAGTCATTTATAGTTATTCCATAGACTAAAAAAAAAAAAAAAAAAAGAAAAGTAAAAACCATTTCAGGTGAAAACATACTAATTATGATCAAGTGGTATTTCAAGATAAAATTTTGGTCAAATATAATACTACTTTAAATACCCTATTAAATTTGAATATGTTTTTCTAATACTGTTATGAAACTAGATTGCTTAATGCATCTCCAAAACATTAAGCTAATGAGAAACAAAGACTTCTATAAGCACATCACAAGTTAGAATTCTCCAATAGACAGGGTTCACGAGAGATGCTCAAATGCTTGTTCATTAAAGAAATGAACGTCACCTACAATTGCATAGCTAATATAAAATAGGTGAAATAAAAACAACACACACAACACAATTTGTTTCCGATGTAGATCAATGTAAATTTCCATGCATTTCTATTTGTTGCATAATTTGGCCAAGTCACTTGATGGAATTGTACTGCAAAGTCTATTAACATGGAACATATGCCCACTGACCCAGTAATACCTCTTTACTCCAGAAATGCTTGCACATGAACATACATAATAGTGTTTGCAGAAAGCAGTGCTTACAATAACAAAATAATGCAAAATGAAATCATCACAAATAATAGAACAGATAAATGAATTTCATAGACATAGAGTATTGAAAAAGCAACGCAATGCACAAACGCGTGAAATTTCAAGCACAATTTGAAGAAGTAAGTATAGACAAAAGTATATATATTGTGATTTATATAAAGTTTTATAAGTGAAATCTATTGTTTAAAAATGCATGTTCAGTAAATGTAGCTATACAAAAAACAAGAACGCATTTCTTCAAAACGATTGCTATTTGCAGTGAGGTAACAAGGAAATTGATTTGCAAAGAGTCATTAGGATCTGTCTAAAATTCTAGCCACATCCACCATTTTCCCCTTGTGCATTTTGTGAGCATTTTTATAATAGTATGATGAATACTACATAACATATTGAGTGCATTAGTTTATGTGTGCATTCTTTTAATTTATTTTTAAATAATACTTCATTTATATAATTCATTAAGTGATACTTTATATTATGCACTCAAAATGTTGAAAAAATCTGTAGCAATGTAAGAGTGGCATAACATTGAATAAGATAAATAGAATAATTTTAGTTTGAAATTTTGAATGAAAATGAGTTAAAATATATTGAGAAAGGAAACAAAATTATATTTGGTTGGAATCAAAAACTACAAATTTCAGTTATGATAAATAGAAATAAAGATACCTTTTGAAAAATATATCTTTGATACCTTAATTGTATTCTTACCTTAGTTGTCATGTACCTATTGCTTTTAGGGGATTTAAAATTATAATATACTTCTCATACTTTTATGTATATCATGATATATTTAGATAGTATTTAAATATCATTTATATTGTCAAAGTATAACCTAGTGAAAGAAGCTGCTTGTTCAATGTTTGCTATTTTTGTAGTATTTCAGTAATTTTCCTAGCCAGAAGACTAATCTTTTCATATTTCTCCTCCATGAGGTAGTATATGCTATTGTTTGGTAAAATGTAAGACAATGAGCGTGTCCCTTTTTCCACAACAATTTGGAACCTATCACTTTGCCAAAAATTCATTTAAATAATATGTACTCAGTCTTCATTTTTGTCTGTTTCTATTTCTTCGAGACAGGGTTTTTCAGTGTAGCAGCCCTAGCTGTCCTGGAACTCACTCTGTAGAGCAGGTAACACTCAGTCTTAATGTCATGTTAACCCATAACTTTAGTCATTGTAAACTAACATTATTGTATTCTCTGGAACTTTCAGAATCAAACAATAGTGTGAAAACATGGGAGTTTTTAAAATTTGTGCTAACTAAATCCTAACAGTATTAGTACTTCCTATATGCATGCGATCATAGAGCTATGCACTCGTACCTTGGGAACCTTTCATATTCCACACCTCTACACAAAAGTGACTCTCCCTCCCAGAGTCCATCCACTGCATATAGCTGCTGATCTAGTACTGGAGTCTTTGGAGTCCATCCAAATACACAATGGAGCTTTCATTTAGCTTGTTCTTATACAAGACTTATTTAGGTTAGACACAGTTATTGATAGTGCATGTGTCCAGCTCCTCAGGAGAGCATTCCCAGCACTGGGCCCCATCCTCCATCTCTTGGAATCCTTCCATTCCTACTTTCATGATATTAATTTTTAGAGTGAATTCCTCCTTTTTTTCCATTTATAAATTATATATGTCTGGAATTTCAAACTATATTGTAAAATGGAACTTGTTTTCAAGTTAAAAAACAAAAGTAATATATAACATGGAAGAATGAGTGTCAAATATCAAAGTTTTCTGTGGAGTATTTTGTGGATAATTTGCTAAGAGGTGATATACCTGGGTCATATGGTGGATCTATTTTTAATTTTAAACAATTCTCTACACCTGATTCCACAGTGACTAAACAACTTTTAAGTTCCAAAACAGTAAGACTTTTCATTTCTTGCATAGCCTCTCAATTTTGTTGTCAGTTTCCCTTTAGATATTTGCCAAATGACTTGTGTAATATGAAATCTCAAAGTTGATTTGATGAACAGTTTTCTTATTGCTAGTGATGATGAATATCTTTGATATATTTCTTAGTCATGTTCATTGCTGCCCTGTTCATAATAGCTAGGAAATGGAAATGACCTAAATGTCCTACAACCAATTAATGGATAATGAAAATGTGGTACATATATACTATGGAATAATTTTCAGCTTCAAAGAAAGAAATGAAATCATGAACTTTGCAAGTAAATGGGTGGAACTAGGAAAGAGCATACTGAATGAGATTACCCAGACTGAGAATGTTAAATGTTGCACGTTATTTTTTTTACTAGAGGTTCCTACCTACAAATCTCTAGGTGTGAGTACATAGCCTATATGAAGTACAGAAACCAGGAAAGTAAAAGGGGACAATTGTCAGAATATGCGGTTGGGAAGAAATAGAAAGTGGAATAGCAGGGTGCAATTGATCTAACTGAGTAAGTGGGAAAGAAAGAGGGAGAGGAAAGTAGAGAAGAAAGTGGGAGGAGCGTGAAGGAAATTACTGGATAAAAGTGACCTGAAAGTGGAAATTTAAAAAGTGTGAGTTCTAAGATGGACAAAGGAAGATAAATTCAGAAAAAAAGGTTGGAGAGTTAAAGAGTAATAATAAGATCAAATAATTTTTGTGGGGAAATGGAAAAGGGGTAGGGTATTGCGGTAAATACAAGAGAAAGAGATTGGGTAAAATATCAACAAGAATGTCTGAGACACACGCACACACACACAACTCATATTGTTAACTATAATGCACCGAAGATGGTGATGGTGATATATATATATATATATATATATATATGAAGTTTTCTTTTCTAGCTCGAATACTCCCTCAAGAGCCAATGCTCACTGAATAAAACCACAAATACCACATATGAGAAGCTCTCTTTTGATTCATTGGTCAGGGTTGTCTAAAAAACTCCCAATCATTAAGCCTATTGCTATTGTCATTGGTTATCCCACCTGCAGAGTTGGAAGTTAAGTCCAGATTGCTGAAGCTACTGAGCAAAATAAAAACAGGGCCAAGACCTCTGACCTGGAGTTGTCATGAATGTCCCCTCCCTGAGAACTACCTTCCATGGTACCAGAAGTTGGCATGCAAGCTCTCCAATTATACTTAAGACCTGGCCAACAAGAAGGTTTTGATGCCTGGTATCTACTAGTACTCAGTGTTAATGAAATCATGACTATTGGAGGAATATCAACAACCCCTAATTTACTAAAGCAGCAGAATAAATAACAATTATCTATAAACATTTGTCTTTATACCCACAGATAAGCATAGCCTTATCCCCTCCTCACTCATTAATGAGACTTCTCTATGCAAGATAAAGAGACCACTATACAAAATAAAACCAATCAATGTGTAGAGTTGTGAGCCCAGTTTGAATCAAAATATTTACAAAATATGCCTACACCTATGGCTCAGAAACATTGCTGAAGAGGGTTAGAAAGATGATAAGAGCAAAGGATCCTGGAAGTTTGAGATGAGATTTTTATCTTCTCCTAGCATCAGAAAGCTACACCCATAAACTCTCACCATTTTCATACCAAACTGAATTATCTGAACAAGGATAATACCAATGAAAATGTCCAACTAGACAGGAAAGCAGCAACAATAAAAATAACAATAAAAAAAGACCAAACAAACAGGAGGCCTTAATATAGTCAAAGAACTACAGTGACTGAGTAAATCTGGGAGTGGAGGAAATGGTTCTCCCCAAGTACACTAACTGGTCGCCCAGTGTCATGGTCAGCCATGAAGGCATACATACAAGTAACATTATACAGACTGAAGAAAGTACATTCATGCACTAACAATTAAAGATAAAGGAGGACATAAATTTGAAGGAGAAAGGGAGGGATATATTTAAAGTTTTGTAGAAAGGAGAGGAAAGGAAAAAAATCAAAATCTCACAAACAAACAAACATACAGGTTATCACACTCAGTCAGATAGTGTTGGAATACATTGCTGGCTGGTTAGAGGTCACAGTCTGCCATATGCTTACCAACTTTTTCTTCAACCTCGGCAATATGGAACTTCCTTCCACCCCAGCAATGCTTCCACCCCTTTACATGCGCTGGAGAATGTCCCTGGGCCTGGAGAACTGAACTTATTTGAAAGCTGCCTCTAAACCAGATACTTGTCTCTGGATCAGATGCCTGACTCATGTTATTTTTGACCCTTGGCACAGATCCCTGTTAAGAAGACTCACACTAGGACCCTACTCCGGCATACTAAGCCTTGTGACAGGAGTGTGCCACTTAATGCAATTTAGGGTTTGTCCCCATGCTCCTCAGTCCTATATATTCCTCATACAAGGGAATAAAGTTGAGTTGATTCACTGAAATCTGTCACTGGGAGGGCTGTCTCCATTCGTGCTCATGGGCCACATACAAAATTTTCTCTCACCACTTCTGCCATTTTTTTCCTCTCAATCTGGTTGCCAACAGGCCAAGAGGGGAAAGAGGGCTCCCATAACATAGGTGAGCTTTTCTAACTTAACTTTCTCTAGTTCCATAAATGAAACAACTTACCTTTCAAGAGACCTTTGTCTTCTCTGTTAATACACTACTAAAATTTCTTACACTGTGGTCCCCACTGGAAAGTTGTGCTGGCTGGTCTTGTCAGCATGACACACAAGCTAGCTATCTGATGGGAGGGAACTTCATCCAGTCTTGTCAGCGTGACTCACAAGCTAGAGTTATATGAAAGGAGGGAACCACGACTGAGAAAATTTCCCCATGCAATCTGGCTGTGAGGCATTTTTGTTGAATATTGATTGTTGAGAGAAGGACCCAGCCCATTGTGTGTCGTTCTATTCCTGAGGTGGTGGTCTTGAATTGGATCAAGCAAGTGAGAAAGCAGCACCCATCTGTGGACTTATCATCAGTGCCCATCTCCACATTCCTCTCTTGATTGAGTTCCTGTCCTGACTTCCTTGATTATAAACAATACAGAACTGTAAGCCAAAACCGTTTCCTCCCTAACTTGCTTGTAGTTCACGGTGTTTCATCACACCAATAAATCCATGATTAAGATAAAAGTTAGAGATGTAAGAACTCATCTTTGAGATGTTGTGTCAGATATTGACATAGTGGATACACAAATAAAAATTTCTCATTTTAAATATACTCACTGTATATATTTTCAAATCTTCTTGTAATGGGAGTCAGAAGTTTGACATTGTATCAAAATTCCAAAGGATATTGAGATGATTAACATGCCAACTACAATTTATGTAACTAGTTAGCTGTATATCTTAGCACATGTTTTCTGAGTCATGGATAGGAGTCAAAATAACAGAGCAGAGAAAGAGAACCAATATCAATATTTTGGCTAAAAGCAGAGCTAACTCCATTGGTTCAAGCTAATTTCAAATTAAAATTAAAAGTGGAACATTAAAGGAAGGATACTTAAGATTGAATAGTTACCGTGGAGATGTGTATTTGGCTTTATTAACTAGTGTATGTCAATTACATGTCAACTGGCACTTAAGAGAGTCTCCAAGTTTATTATGAGCAATGCTGTGTCATCAATTTAAAATCGCAGGACACTAATATAATTAGATTTTTAACACACAAAATTTACAGTGAATATTTATGCACTTAATCGAAAATTTAAAAGCCAGAGATAACAAGTTAATAATTGAAACAACTAATAGAGTTTCTAAATAAATGTCACTATTTTTATTAATTGATATTTAATTTGCTCTAGCTTGCCTTGGTAAATGTTAATTAAATGCCAGAAAATTTCTCATAATTTGAACATACTAATAATTTTATAATTAAGCCTTTATTGCTTATATAATTATGAGTTAATTGCAGAGCTACTAGATTTACTATACCCTTTATAGAGAACCCAGTGATATCTGCTTTTCTCCACAGGTCAATAAAGTTGATTGCCTGGTATTGGTTAATAGAACATCAAAATCTGTGTGTGAATAAATACACATTTTTAAAGAACACAATAACCATTACATATAGAATTAGGAAAATGAAATAATGGAGAACTGCCATCATTCTTGTATTAGCCTATTTGCCTTAGGACTTACCTGATCATTTACAAGCAAACAAAATTATTTTTCTTCAGATGTTTCTATAATTGTATTGAAGAGCATTTTCTGTATTTCAGGGAAAAGTCACAGGATATTGCAGTGTTATCTTCACAATAACCTTGCAAAAATATAATTATCACTATTTTACTGTTGACAGAAAGTAGTTTAAAATCTAAGTAACCTTCATGAATCGAGTTTTAACCCCTCTGTATCCACTCTGAATTTTGCTTCATTTCGTCTCTTTACATCCCATGTCCTTGGGAATACCAGTTTCAATAGCCAAGTCAATTGGTATCACCTGTTCTCTGTTTTCCACAATTGATAACTAAACCTTATGTACTGGTTTGAGGGGGAATTTTGCTCCGTAGGCTCAGGCATTTCAACACTTGTTCCCCTGTGTGACATTGCTAGAAGTACATCACTGGGGGTGGATTTCAGCATCACAAAACACCAATCCTAGGGTGTTTGCTCTCAGATGTGTGCCTGCATTCAAGTCATAAGCTCTCAGCTTCCTGCTCCTGCTACCCCGCCCACTGCATACTGCCAGAAAACCCATATGATATGGAACACCTATCACTCTGCAGACATAAATCTAAATAAACTCTTCTAAAAGTTGCCTGGCTCCTGTGTCTTATAATAGGAACAGACAGTAGCTAAGGCAATACATGATGAAAACTGTGATCTGCCACAGGATAAGCAGTGTTGTACAATGCTACAGCAGAGTTCATTCATGTCACTTTCTTAACATTTTCCTGGTGATTGAAAGAAAGTTTAATTACCCTGAAGTGCTTGTTCCCTGAGAAGCAAACAGCTTTCTCTTGCAGAAAGTCCAGCTTCCCACATCTGCATTGTATTTGGTATTTTCAACAATTTTATACCATTTTTCCTTTATAAAACATGATTTTATTATTTTTAGAGCCAATCTATGTTGTCTGTCTGTCATATTTGTATTTGCATATTTATCTTTCACTTAGTCTTCACTCTCTTAAATTTGGGTCATGTTTTAAAACCAGATACTCCAAAATGCAGGATATTTATACATATATTTCTATTGTACCATATAAA
>JAQHUG010000095.1:3837938-3860852 GCA_028555095.1 Dicrostonyx torquatus | reverse complement strand
GCAATGCTCTTAACCACTGAGCCATCTCTCCAGCCCCTATAACACAAATTCTTAACCATAACCTATCAAAGATGAACAGATTCTTTAGTATAATTTTCTTCATGATCTGTAGATTCAATTGAGGTCATCACTAGGGATACATCTGTTTCTAATTTTTATTTTATGAAGCAATCATATCACTAACAAGTTAAAGAAGGCATAATTTTCTACGTTGTAATAAAAAGTGAAACCTTGTTTTTAACTCTGACTTCATTTTTTTGGCTGTAATAGAAAAAAATATTAAACAAATAGATTTGTAAGAACTTTTATTATTTTCTTTCTAGGACAGCAATAAGCTCCAGTCCATGCAAAGAGACATGCTCTGATGAGTGAGATCAGCTTCCTTGGCTCTCTCCATTGTCTGTGGTTTCATAAGCTTCTGTGAAAACGAACATACGTTCTGAGGTTTGATATTCGGTGATTATCATAGCAGCCTCTATGTGGAAATGCACTTTCAAGGGTGTTTTTTTTCCTATTTGCCACACTTCATACCACAGAAGTAATACCTAAAAGTTAAATGCATTTTCTTGAAATGGGCCACAGGATAAAACCGTGCATAAGAAGAAGGCAATAGGGTGCAACGCAAGTGTGCTGTGGAAGTGAGTAAACCAGATGTCAGCGAGGCTGGAGCTCAGCGGTGGATGTGTTAATTTTCCCCTAGATCTACTCAGGAAGCTGGCAGGCAGAATCCCTTGCCTCACAGATCAGGGAAATAGCTCAGAGAAAGCTCAGAGGCAGAAAACGCCATTGACAGAGGAAAAACACCGAATTCTACTCTTTAAAGAGAAAGGAAGACTGTTTTCAGCAGATATTTTTGCCATTGTTCTTGTTTATAAGCAGAATTCCACCACTAACAATGTCAAAATACAGAATGTAATAGGGCAGATTAGAATAGAATCCATTGACTCTTGCTTTTTGCAGTGACCTAAGCAATGCTTATTCTTTTTAATTTGGTCAAACTAAGATTGAAGTGTAATGTGACTTAGTGGACATTGTTTTATGTCTGTCAAAAGTAATATTTCAGGCCTCATAGCCTTTAATGACTTTAAATGTGCATACTTATATTTAAAATAGAATTTAAATAAATTAAAGTGTAAATGCCCTTAAGTGTGCTTATATGTCTGGTTTTATCCTTCCTGCTTTCTGCAGAGATAGTCCTGAAAGGCTTGATCACGAGCAGAAATAGTTACCCAGAAACTCAATATTTTGAAAGTAATAAACTACCAGCTAAACCTTATTTTTATTTAAATCCATATTGTCTGGTTACCATAGGCTATAATGAGGGAAAATTTTCTGATTCAGTGGAACTTGTATTTTCATACAGATTTACAAATAAGGATTAGAATCACAGAATTTGATGTCCAGCATTTTGTCAGTATGTCATTAGATTGTCATCTCTAAATATGTTGAGCTGTACTCAGCTGTCTTGAGACACTTGTGACTGGTGACCTCCGGAATAGAAATTCCTGAAATAATAAAGATCTTGGATGGAGGATGTTTCCTTTTATATAGAGAGGTTAGTGAAGTTATCTGGTTAGGTAGAAGTTGTACAGAGTAATAAGGAAATGTATAATCGAATCTTTTAGAAACTTGGGGAATGAAAATTAAAATATTAGCAATAAGAGCTTTTTGTGGTGGGCGGGGGGATGTGGAGGATCTGAAAACCAATCCCGTTTTCCAGGACCAGAACAGTGGATAGTGACTACTAAGAAGGAGAAACCCTAGGATGGCAGGAGAATGCTAAATGAAACCCTTTTTCTTTAGTATAAAACACCACTGGGAAGAATCTCATACAGAAAGTGATGTAGCCGAACTTGTTTATTGTGCTAATTCCGGTAGCCAAGTCCACCCAATTCAAAGTTATATCCTTGCTTAGTATCCAATGGAGTTTTTACCTTTTTTCTAATCAAAATTTATGTCATAATATTTGTTCAAAACTAGAATATGTAATTATGTTCACTGAATTTAATACATGACATACACACAAATTGTTATTCTCTATATTCAGAGGTATTATTTTAAGCAATATATACTGGTTTGCAGCTAATTTCCATAGCAATGCTAAAGCAGTTTTGAACCATCATTTTTGCAAACGACAGCAGAGTGAACCAAATTTTCATGAGAACATAAATAGAATAATTGGCAGAGTTAGTTTTCACCTTCAGAAAGACTTCCATTTTGGATATTTTCTTAACAAATATTGCCACTCAGTTCTCAACATAAAACATAAAACACCTTTGGAGTGGCTTCCATTTAAGTAAAAAAGCATGATATGCAATAGATATGGCATGCTAGACTATAGTCACATTAAGTAGAAATTTACTCTAAAATATTTTTCAGTAATTATAAATACAGACATATGTTGAGAACTGATTTTGCTTAAAGCCATGGCAAGTGTATGAAATAGTAAGAAAAGGGTTAAATAGTGCCAAATTCTTACTGGTTAATAAAAGCCCTTAGGGGTTTTGTTTATTTCTAACTGGTGAAGAACTAATTTGTTATGCACCAGGGGATGCCAAACTCCAATTAACACCCTGTGTGTGCTCAGTACATTTGTAATGTATTGGCTGAATGCTATGATAGGACCAAAGGACTAAGTCCTCCACAGACAAGTGATAGGCATGATTTCTGAGACTTATGTTAAGTCAGAACGTGATCCAAAAGACTGACTAGTCTGCTAGATGTTCTCTGATTACTGGAAATTTTCCTTTGAGTATTTCTCAGTTTAGAATATCCAACCTCTGCTATCACACTGGACCCCTGCAGAAACCTATATTTATTATAAGTTACAACTTGAACTGCTTTTTCCCCATTAAAGATATATAGGAATTCAAGTTCTTAAGATGTATAACTACTCAATAGGTTTTTTAAAGTATTGTATTTTAGTTTCATCAAACTACCAGTAAATTTATAAAAGTCTATAACAGACTATGTAGTATACTCATCTTTAAGTTAGATTCTGAACTCTTCAGACTATTTTTATTATCAATATATACTCATGTGCTAGCTGAAGAAACATTTAATTGAGGTCAAGTTTGTACTGCTTTAATAATAATTTTGACTTGGGTTGTTGAAACACTGAATTTCAATTTTTATGCAGTGAATTATTATTGCAATAACACTCAAAGCACTTTCCCCCTGAATTCAATATTGCTTTGTAATTTAAGCTGACCTGTCTTTTTTTTTTTCTACATGATATATCACATTTGAATTTTTAAAAATTGAGCTATTTAGAGTTATTTATCTCTCCTGAGTTCCTGCCTTTATACTCTTCTCCCATCAATGATGCCAATTTGTCCCTTACCATTCCAATGTCCTCCTCTAATCCTTTAGATTGACTATGTTCTCATTTCCATGGTCCCTTAATAATTCTCTATCTCTGTAGATATTTCAAATGAGACGCACATATGTAAAAATTCAAAACTAACATCCATAAATGGGAGATAAATATATGACATTTGTCTTTCTGTGTATGAAATATATCACCAAGATTTCTTAAAGTCATATCCATTAAAATGTGAGTTCAAAAATTTTATAGTGTTGTGTAGATGTTGTATATTATTTTTATTATCCATTCATCAGCTAATGCTCTTTCCATTTCTTGATTATTGTGAGTAGCGTAGCAGAGTACATGATAATCAGGAATCTCTACAGGAGGGTATGGAGACCTTTGAGTGTATTGTCAAGAGTGGTATAGCTGTATCTCATGGAGCGATAAATGACACTAAAAACTTTCAATAAGTCTCTACAGAACCCTACCTCCTACAATAGAATTTTCCTAGTATATATACATAAATTGAGTTACAATGGAATTATCTTATAATGGGGTGACAATACTCCAATTAGACTCCAGAGATAAACAAATACAAAGCATAATTCTGAAAACTGGTTATTTTTTATACAGTTGTTGGCCACAGAGTTTCCATAGACCCACAAACATTGCAGGCTTTAGTTAATCCAATTGTTTGTCTTACAGAAGTTGATGGTTAGACAGTTGATAACTGAAGACACCACCTGTTCAAGTCACAGAACATGGCAAAAATCAATCTGGAACTAGCTTGGTACTAATCCTACTGCCCCTTTTCCATACATACCCCCAAAGCAAGAGATAATCATCAGTCATAAACAACTGTAAATCTTTTGAACTACAATAATAACTATCCTAGTAAGACATGCTCACTGGTGCCAGACTGGCATGAACGTCATGAGAAGAACCAACTACTTTCTGATTGGATGAAAGTCCCAATCCACAAGTTGAAACACTTTATTTTATCACTGTCAAGAGCCATGTGGCTGAACATGTAGACCCTAAGGGAACACCTGCTACCATTATTCTACAAAAGGACATAGAAATAAAACTGACTCCTAACAAGAGTTATGTTCTTATATGAAAAATCAGAAAAGCATCTATTTTCAGTACATGCTTATTAACACTGAGAGACATATTGGTTAAAATACAGAGCAAGAGATATGTGACATTTATAAAATACTTTCCTCCCAAGGCTCAGGGTGGTCAAAGTTGTCACAGAAGAAGGCTAAGAATGAGATGTAGTGGATGAATACAAGGGAATAATGCCTTCTGGGCAGAACAGAACAAAGGCAAATATGAACTCACAGAAGGGACAGCGTAACAAGACCCGAGCAAGATCAACCTAGTCTAAAATTTCCAGCATGAAGTTCGGAGTTGATCAAAAATGATCTTTTCTTTTTCCTTTTAGAAGATGAGCTATAGTTTTCAGCTTCATGGAAAGGGAAAGTTAGTTTTACTTTAATAAGTATGTAGTTAGACCTAGGCAAGTATTTCACATATGCAGTGGAAAGCTACAGAATCAAGTATTTATGGGTAGCACAAATTGGATGTAATGACTGTAAAAGAAAAGATGTAAATTTGGGTGGGTAAGAAAGGGAGGTAGATCTAGGATAAGTTGTGGGAGAGTGGATATTAAGTGATACACCATACTTTGTTGACACCCAGAGGAGGTTTCCAGACAGAAACAGAGGATGCTTGGATGGTGGCAGAGGAGAGGCGAGGGGAGAAAATGGAAGGAGAGGAGGGAGAGGAAACTGCAGTCAAAATGTAAAATAAATGGAAAAGTTTAATAAAAAGAAAACATTTGTGCGAAATTCTCAAAGAACTCAAATAATTTAAAGGTAATCTAGAAATAACCATTAAATATATACTAATAAAATGCTGTAAAATATTGAGATAAATGTCGACCACACTGTGATTTAATAAGCTAATAATAAAATAAAAAAAATCCCAAAGTACCATTGAGCTGTCATACCATGGTGCAGTGCTCTTTTAACATTAGCTGTATTTCACCTGAGTTTTTGCAGGACTTTGGAGATGGAAAGGAAAACTCACATAATATGGAATTCATTGGCAGAAGTTTTATTTCATTTAATAGAAAAAAATAGATGAAACATTATTTTGGGGGGAGTATATGACAAAAACATCCTTCACAATTGAGAATAATTTGCTATGTTGAATTTAATAGTACTTCCTCAATTTTCTTATCACATCACTGACTTAGATGCTTAAAAGCCCAGTGGTTCTACCATATACGCCATGTGGTCTTTTCCAGTCACCGTTCAACCTCACTTTGTTCTGAGGACAGAGGTGTAGGGCCTCTTTCTTTCTCATTTTTTTTTAAAAATCCCTGAGGGTAAACAAAGCAAAAGCTTCCCTCTCAGTGTGCTAGAGTCTGTAGTTCTTCTTTCAGGGGATTTAAAAATGACAGTCATTGCTCTGGGTGCCACCATTGATTATGAATACTTTGGGAAGAGGACAGCACAGCAAGAGGAAACACTAAGCAAGCTGCCAGAGAGGAAATGCAGGTTGCCCCTCTCCACCTTCTATTCACCCCTTGAAGCCATGATTCCCCATTTATGATACCCACAAAGTCTCAATTATTTCTTCATTTCTTAGAGATGTTTTTAATATACGCATATGTATACGACGTGTCTGTTCAGTGCCTGTGGGTGCCGTTAGGCATTCGGATCTCCTGATAATGTGGTTATAGCCCATTGTGAGCTCTCAAGGGTGTTGGGAATAGAACTTTGGTTCTTTGAACGAGCAGCGAATTCTCATAACCACTGAGCCATCTCTCTAACAAATTTGATGTGTGTTTAAAGAGTTAAGGATGTGGAACACCCTCATTTTTTTTTCCTGTTTAAAAACAACCATTGCAGCAAAGAATAAATACTCACAGCAAGGTCATACATAAAACCTTTCATTAAATAATGAAAGTAGGATGATATCAATATGGCTTTTTTAAAAAAAATGTGGTCAAGAAATATCTCTATAACAGTCTTTTGGTGCCCAGAGTTCTAATGGGTTTATGATTGCTAATGGCTTTAATCTCATCATCTGGCATGGCAGAGTTGTAAATCTATTTACTTCAATTTCCTGCCATACATCAGAGACGAGGAGGATAGTTACAGGCTGTGGGCTTTGTGTTATCCTTTTTATTACATTAGAAAGTACACAGACTTTTACATCAGCAAGTTGGCTGGAGAGTTTCAGAGATGGGAAAACGAGAGAAGTCACTGAATGCGGCTCCCAAGTGACCACTAAAAATAGTCCAGAGCTTATTGTAGACAGGGTGTGGAGTGCATCGTTTTCCAGGGACATTTTGCCAGTTCTGGCAGATCCTGAGACTGGAAAAAGACTTTGAAATAGTATTAGACATCTTGCTGCTTTATGCACCAGAATGTAATCTCATAATCATTTACCTTCAATATTCCTTCATGGCCTGTGATCTTCTTTTATTTTGACCTTGCTTCTATACTGTATCCATAGTTAACATGTTTTCGTATTCTCCTAGCAGATTGTTGGTAGAGAAAACTTCGGTCATATTGATCAATTTACTACATTTTTCTCATTTTAACTCTTAAGATAATAAAAATATTAGAATTATTTTATCTTGAATCTTCTAAACAGTATATAAACTGTGTCATGTATCATTGTTTCTTAATAAATTTCCATTATTTTAAAAATTTGTATTAAATTTTTATTATTCAAAAAAATCTTAAATTTAAATATATTTTGATCATATTTTTTCCCTCACCAAGTCCTTCCGATACTCTTTTATTCTTTGGCCACCCAAATTTAAGTTTTTTTTCCTCAAAAGGCAAAGAAAAGCCCAACACAACAGTAACACCCACTAGACCAAGAAAACAAAATAACCTCCCCCCAAACCAACCAAACACACAAAACAAAACAAAAATTCTCCAAACTGTAACTAAGTAAAGCACACAAAAATCTGTGGAATCCCTTTTATACTGCGAGCTACTTCTGATCCTGAGGCCTGAACTGTAGTGGCTGATGTACCCAGCATCACTCCATCAGAGAAACTGAGGAAATTTCCCTCTCTGAGCATGTAAAAGTGACCTTCAGTTGTTAACCTTTGCTCCAGTGGCTAGGTATTCATTCATCCATCCATTATTTTTTTTAATTGATAATATTCTTTTCTCATATAATACATCCTGACTATAGCTTTCCCTCCTGTTATTCATTCCAACTATCCCCATACCCATCATCCCTCTCCCTCACACATACTCTCACTCTGTCTTTCTTAAGAAAAGGGAAGGCCTCCAAGATAACAACCAAATACAACAAAACAAAATGCAATACATCAAGGAAAAGACCTCACATCGATGCTGGGCAAAGCAAACAACCAGTTGTAAAATTGTCCAAGGAGCAGGCAAAGGAGTCAAAGACACACCTTTTCCTACTGTTAAGGATCTCACAAAACACTAAATAAATAAATGTCACAACATATTCACAGAGGACCTGGTGCAGACCTCTGCAGGTCCTGCATCTGCCTCTTTGGTCTCTATGAGCCCATGTGAGCCCTGCTTAGTTGATTCAGTGTACCCTGTTATCCCGGTGTCCTCCATCCCTTCTGACTTGTATACTCATTCTTTGCCCTGTCCCATGGGACTTCCCAAGTTCTAAGGTTCTAAGACCTGATGGAGATCTCTAATTTAGACTCATTCTCTGTTAATCTCTGTGTCTGTTACAATCTGCTGCTAGGGGAATTGTCTCTGATGATGAAAGATCAAGATATGGACAATGTTGTTTTTGTTCTGTTTTGTTTTGCTTTTTGACCAGTCATGTTTGGTTGGTTCTACTCTAGGTCTCTGGTGTCTTCAGTCACCTGTTCCTGGCTATCCACTCACTATCGGGCATGGTCTCTCTCTCATGGAGTGGGCCTCAAGTTGAGTCAGACATTATTCGGCCACTCTGACAAGTTTTGTGCTATCATTATTGCAGGACATCTTACAGGTAGGACAGATTGCTGGTCAAAGGTTTTTGGCTGGATCAGTGTTCACGTTTTCCATTCCATAGCCTGCACAATACTTTCCCACACCAGAACTAGAACTTATTGGTGCTTTAAACTGAAAGCCATAACATATGTAACAGAGGACCTGGTGCAGACCCAAACAGGACCAGTGCGTGTTGTCTCAGCCTCTACGAGCTCTTAGGAACTTTGCTTATGTTATTTTAAATGGCCTTGTTTCCTTGCTGTCCTCCTTCCCCTCAGGATTTTACGGTCTTTCTGCCTCTTCTCCCATAGGGCTTCAACTCTGAGGGGAAGGATTTGATGGAAAAATCCATTTTGGAATGAATCTTCCAAGGTCTGTCACTCTCTGCATAATGCCTGGCTGTGGGTCTGTTGTTTCCCTGTGCTGCCAGAGGAAGCTTCTCTGATGAGAGTTGAACAAGGCACTGATACATGAGTACAGTAGAATATCATTAGAAGTCATTTTATCACTAAATTTCTTTCCTATCCTCTTACCCTTCCCCCTTTCCCCTTTCCCCTTTCCCCTTTCGCTCTCTCTCTCTCTGTCTCACTGTCTCTCTCTCTCTGTCTCTCTCTCTCTCTGTTAGATAAGTATTGATTGGTTTTCCTCTAGTTTCCTAGACTACCAAGTCTCAAGTACTTAGTCACCTAAGAATTGTCAGGTATTGTAACATGAGGGCCTGCTTGTTGGGGGTTTCTTCCTCCCACCAGGTCCCACAGCTGTTTAGCCCCAAAGAAAATCACACAGAAGTCTCCATAAGTTATAAACTGATTGACCCATTAGCTCAGGCTTTGTATTAGCTCTTATAACTTATATTAACCCAATATTCTTATCTATGTTAATCATATGGCTCAGTACCTTTTTCAGCAGGTTAGGTCACATCTTGCTTCTGTGGTATCTGGACAGCACTGGGGAGGAATGGGATTCCTCCTTCCCAGAATTCTCCTGTTCTCATTGCTTCATCTCTACTTCCTGTCTTGTTGTCTCGCCTATACTTCCTACCTGGATACTGGCCAATCAGCATTTATTTAAAACATAATTGACAAAATACAGAACTGTCCCACACTGGGATTGGGCTTAAGTCAATTCAGTTGAATATTTTCACAAGTTTTGTGTGACCATAACCCTAGTATATCTTGTAGGAAGTATATCATTTTATATAGAGGGTTTAGGTCACTATTTTTTATAGTGTTCAGAGTGTCTTGTTATATCAAAGATACTTGATCTTAGAGATAAAGTGTCTATGTAGGCAATATTTTCATGTTCAATATGGGTGTTTTCTTCAGCAATGGGAACTTGCTGTTAGTTTATGGAGAACAATTTATAGTCTCAGCAACAGCAATTTCTTTGACACCTTTGATAAACAAATCAATTAATATTAACTCAGGACTTGCTCTGGAAATTTCATTAGGTGAGAGGTAATGGCCAGTGGGGTTCTGTCTCTCCGTTTTTTGTTTTATTTTGTTTAGATCACATTCATATATGTGTATATTTTATGATGTTTCTACCATATTAGTTCATATTCTACCCCTCAGGTGTCCCTTGAATTTAGCCATCTCTCCCTGGGTCTGCCCACACAAGCCCTCATCACTTAGCAACCTGATCCTCCCATTCCAGCTCTCCCCTTCCACATATATTTATCCAATTTATACCCTTTCCTATAGGGATCTTCTTTTATTGAAAACTAAAATATTGGTGATGAAATGAAAAGGGAAATAATTATTTAAAAGTTTGATATACATATCAAATAATAATAAACACTTTACTGAGTCTATTCACTTTATTTGATTCACCAGTACTTTGTATCTCTAAACTATATGATACAGAAAATCCATAAATATGGATAATTAATCTTCAAAACCTCAAGAAAGCTCCTTGTTTTCATGGAGACAAACAAAAGAATTTAAATACATGTTTTAAAGTGATAACTATTTTAAATATTGTAATAGATCAAGAAATTGCCATTTATAGATCTACTTAACACTAATAGAACTATCTTCTTTGTTCTCTGTACTTTTCTAGTTTTAATGTTTTGAATCTTGTATGGTGTTTAAGAGGTTTGTCTAGAAATGGTGTTGAGCAATATAGTATTAGTATTGTGACTTGAGAACTCAATCAGTTCAATGATAATAGGTGTAGGCTATAAATCAGGATCTTAGGAATATGATTAAAGTTAACAAACTCATGGGTATTTTTGATCATAAATGATTATTTGCAAATCCATGATATACTTTACAACAAATTTATCTAGTAAATATACTTACAAATCACTTATACATTAGCTTTTAAAAACTAGTTTTTCATAAATTTTTCATTATCAAATTTAATTGTAGTAACTAATTGTAGTTAATGGGAAATCTTGTCTTATTGACTTTAGTATAGTTATATAGATAGATAGATGAATGCATGTATACAAGAAAGGATGGATGATGGATAAGTGAATGCATGAATGGATATAGAAATGAATAGGTAGAAAACTTTAATATAAAATATGATAAATTTTCTTTTGACAATAAATCCTTAAAATACACAATTGTTATGTATTTCTCAAATGTAACTGTGATCATCATTTAAAGATGACAAGTTGGTAATGCCATTACATGAGTAATGATGAATTTGGGAGGACTGAGAATCTTTTATATGTCAAAATATATAAGAAAGCATGCGTATAGAGAAAAAAGATTGTATATTGCACTGGAATGTTTCTAGATGCTTAACTTACAAAAAAAGTCCATTCATTTTATACACAGCACAATGACCAGAGTAGTCCAATATCCTTTTGAATTGCAGGAGTTCTGGGGAATGCAAGAACATGCAGATAACCAACCAATAGTACATGATTGTTGTCACAGAACAAAATAGTATAATAGAAACATTAAAGACTTTCAAAAGCTTACAAGACATGATGGTTAGTTTTCATGCACTTGGAAAACTTAGTAGTAAGCTAAGAAATATCAGCACCCCAAAAGCCAACCTGTTTTATGTGTGTGAAACAAAAGGTAAAGGCGATCCTTCAAATATGCCACAAAACAAAAGGACACAGTCATAATCAGTCTTCAGACACAGATTAATGGTGTTACATCTTTTCATTCAAAAGAATTAGTCATTATCCAGAGTTAGAATACATGATTAGATGACCCAGTCTGTATGTATTAGTCTTAGTTTTACCTCATATCACTTTCAACTTGAGATTTTTCAGCAACTACTCAGCAATTTGTTTTACAATTGGAAAATTTAAAACTAATTTACCTAGCCATGATAAGGATTAAAATATTGTTATTGATAAAGATATTATATAGGTTCCTAAAATAAAAAATAGAGAATGTAAAACAAGTATTTCAAAATTTTAATTTTAAACACATTCTAAGTCATTATGATGAAGAATTCTGGGGATTTAAGGGTGTTGTGGCCATTACAAGTACTAACTCCATAAATTAATAAAAGATCTAATAAGATAGTTTAACTAAAATCCTTAGCTATCCTAGGCTTTTTGCCATTTAATAAATCACCCAAAACTAAAGATTTTTTACTGGAAGTATTATGGATACATAGATATCAAATCTAGATTAAACTGATACTACTCAGAGTTGAGTCATATGTTTAGACTCCCAGTTGGAAAAATGAAGCATAAATAAATTAAATTAAAATAAAGAGCTCCATAACAAAATAACCTGGCAGATTACAACTATATATCATATTAAGAGTCAATAAAGACTCAATAATTTTTAACATGGATGTCTTTCTGCTTATTCAAAGAAATTAAAATAAGAATGTTATGAAAGATAAGAGGTATGATAATTTGATGAAGAAAATTATTATGTTTAGTTTGAAAAACTGTATGAATCCAGGAAGCAAATTGCAATTAAGTAACAAATATATTCTCTATTCCAGAAGTGCCACTGGAGAATAGGAAAAATAACACGGAGTTAATAATATGAAAAAAATCTTTACAAAAGTCAAACTAAGTGAAAAGATAGATAAAAGCAAGAAAAATACAATGTTTGCAGACTGAAATAATATTTAATTCATCATTAATTTCACATAATCAAAAATTAGCTATTAACAAGATGAGGGAGGCCTTAACTTAGGAGTTTTTGAAACATGTATTGTCTTGGTGTCAAGTCTTCTGCCATGACCATTGTTGAATAAGCTTTAGTTCTTCAAAAGCCCCTTCTCCATCCTTTCTTTTAGCATTATAAGAATTACTATTCACTGCTTTGTTTAATCTTGATCTTGAAGTTCATTTTACGATTTGATGGTTCAGGTCATTACTTGGATAAATGCTAAATGTAAATAAATATCTACTTGCAAATTTCACACATTTTAGTCCTCATCTAATATCATGAATTCAAAGGAGACTGGAGAAGATTCATTGAAGGTTATCTGCATGAGGCAAAAATTCATAAAGTTTGAAAATCATTATGATAGTAAAGTTACACAGAACATCAAAATAATGCAGAGGGATTAGTTAGCATTTATGAAGTTGATTCTCTTGTTATTGGCATAGAACTACTGGAAAAATAAAAGTAAACTAGAGAATGAAAAATAATCTCAGTTTGGAGAAGGAATGCAGACTTTGTTGAACATAACCTGTAGAAGTAACATCTCCTTTCTATCAGTATTTGCTTGGGAGGTCATATATTTTTAGTGGAAAATTCTACTTCCCTTTAAAAATAACTATGAGGTAAGTAGATACCCTAGTTAAGTGGTATAATGACCAAAAATAGCCACATTTTATACCTTTTCAGTTTCTACACTGACTCAGGCCCAATTTTTGGTTAAACTAAACACAGAACAGCAAAAAGAAAGTGCTGAACTAAGAAATAATCCAAGGCAGGTATGTCAAACTACTAAAGTAAGGAAACCAGGACAACGGGATTGTGATTGAACCATGAGCCAACACTCTTTACTACAATGCACTTAATTCTGAAACCCACAGGAATTAATCAAATGTATCCCATTATTAAGAGGAAAGAAATTGAATACTACTCTCCATGAAAACTAAAGTTTAAAGTGGATAACATTTCAGAAGCTAGCATGTGCCAAAAAATCAAATATGACATCATTGAGAAATTGACACTGATTATAATTGGAGATTTCTTTCCTGTCCACCATTTCCCAAATAACTACTCTGAAGCTTAATGTTACTTAAAAACTATTTGGTCTATTAATCTCAGGCTTATTATTAACTAGCTCTTACAACTTAAATCAACCCATTTCTATAATCTTATAATTTATCATAAGGCTCATGGTTTGTTAACTGATATCTTGCTTCCCAAATGACTGCTCTCTTCCTTACCCAATTCTGCCTTCTTTTTTCCATATTTTTGCTTGCATATCCTTCCCAGCTGTATTCTGCCCAGCTATTTGCCAAATCAGCTTCTTTATTAACCGATGGTAATAAGACATTTTCACTGCATACAGAGAGATATCCCACATCAATTGATGTAACAGCATCAGGAAAATGACAGTCATTTATCAATAGAATATAAGGAAAACAAGGAAGTAAACAATCTGGGTGATTACCAATAAATTTGACTGTATATTTTATAAGAAAATGTAGGAGAGAAAATTACTGTTTCCTAATCAAGTTACCATGAATCTCTCTTTTGTCTGACAAAAAAAGAGAATCATACTTGTCCATAAAACCAAAGTACATTGTAATGTACTTACAATAAATAAGTTTAATAAACTTTTTAAAGAAAAGAGAAGGGTGGGGGGGAGTGGGAGGGCTGGGAACAAGGGGAGTAAATGTAAAATTTTTCTTGTAATAATAAAAAAATAAATAAATAAATAAAAAAAAATACAATTAAATTAAAAAAGAAAAGAGAATAGAGCCAGTACTAATACATATGTTTATTCATTATTCTATCCTTCATGCTTTCAAATTTTACATTTTAACTCTTTATTCCATGAACTTCTTTTCTTATATGAGATTTAGACTTATTGTAATTGCTTTAAATTATACAACTCAAGTCTGACTAAGAATGGCTTAAATGTAGAAATCTAATTATATTTTCTTAGCATTCATCTAACCCAGCCGTCTATTTTCTGATATTCTTCATGAGCTAACCTTCATTGTCCTTAACACAGCCTTGTGACTGTCTGGTTCAGAACACTTCCCTTCCTGTCTCGGCCCTGCAGTCCAGCTCTAACTCTTGAAGGCTTTTGTAAAGTAGCATTGTATCAGAGAAGGCAAGAAATAATAATTCACAGAATATATATTACTAAGAAATGACAACTACTAAAATTGCTGTTTGTATATTAATGATAAACTGTTTAAATTTTTATTGCTACAACCTAGGGGTTTTCTCATGAACCTCATTTATATTAGAAAGAAATTCAATTTGAGAGAAGGTGACTTGATAATTTCTTTACCTTACATTTTTTTTTTACTATGACTGATTTTGTAGTGCTTATAAACACTGTTTTCTTGGCCATCTCATGTTAGTCTGTATACACCTACTTTTAACACATAAACTAAAATACTAAGCTATAAAATAAGACAGGGATTAGTTTTAAGATCCTTTGATTCTATCTTGGTGTACTTGAACAAATAATGACATTGAGTTGATGACTATTCTGTGAAATAAAAATATGAGTGTTTTGAGTGTTTGCGCTGAGGTCCACAACAGAAGGTAGGTAAATATTACTCCCTATCTTTAAATATTTATTTGTGTAATTTATGTGTATGGATGTTCTATCTCTATTCATATATGGGCACCACATGTGAGCATGTGTTTATTTTTTTTTCAAGACAGGGTTTCTCTGTAGCTTTGGTGCCTGTCTGGAACTAGCTCTTGTAGACCAGGCTGGCCTCTAACTCATAGATATCCACCTACTTCTGCCTCCCGAGTGCTTGGATTAAAGGTGTGTGCCACCACCGCCCGGCTGTGTGCTTGTGTCTTAAGTGGTCAGGAGAGGTTCTCAGATTCCCTGAAATTTGAGTTTGGGATGAATGTTCACAAAGAACAAAGGGAAACAAGTACTTTAAACTGTTGAGCCACTCTCCAGGTCCTGTAATTCCATATTATTGCTGACTAATGCCTGGTACTTGAAGCTGAAAACAAACAAAAAAATATTTTAAGTAGCAAATCCTTTTGACAGATTGAAAATAAACTACCTTAAAAGATTCTTCAGTAAAAGAAATGATTAATTTTCTTCTGTTTTAGTGGTTTTTTTCTTTCAGATCTGTCAATCATAACTTACATGCAGGAAAATACTTCTATTTTCATGCCATTTTAAATGTAAGTTTTGTTCAATTTTTACTGTAACTTCAGATTTTATGTACAGTAAGTTACTTCAATAATCTTTTGAGGGAATTCCCTAACAGCTAGGGAAGCAGTCACCACGAAGCACAGGAGAACCCTTAAGAAAACTGAATGTCCATCTGGAATCTTAGAAGAGAGTTAGAACTGAAGAATTCTCTGAAGAGTGCCAGATACCCGTTTGAATTACATTTGTTTCTTCTCAAAAGTCAAAAAAGAGAGTGTGGAAAGAATTTTGTGTATTTAGGGCTTTCTAAAACTTCATATTTAGCGCAAAATACTTTTGTCTCTATAATTTAAGCATCCATGAAAAAACAGGCAAATTGCTGATGATAGGCTCATCAGTGAAACCTTAGCAGTTCTGTGTACGTTTCAAACAAACTGCATGGCTGTAGTCCTCCTTGCTTTCAGCATCCTTGGAAACCACATTAGGGACTTATTGTTATCACAAAATGCCCCTACAAAACAGCTGAAGGAAGAAAGGGCTCTTTTTGGTTTATAGTGCAAGCAGTTTATAGCATCTTACGATTGGGAAGGCATGGCAGAGGAAATATGGTCACTTGGCTACATTATATCCACAATCAGTAAAGACAGACAGACAGTATCTTGTTTATACAGTCTCATAACCGGTCGCCAGTGACTTACTCCTTCAAGTAAATTCTTTCTCTTTAACATCCTACAACCTTACAAAGAAGTCAAGAGCTGTCAGCCAAATGTTCAAAAACATTAACCTCATGAAAGTACTCTATATTCAAATCACAATAGAAATTGCATGTATTTTTTGTTTCTCATTTTTTTTAATGACCGCAATCACGGTGCATTTCTCTGTATAGATTTTTGGCATATTTGGAGATTACTATGTGATAATTTGGTTGGAAATATTTCAATTACATTCTAGGCTTTTGAGACTTAGCTGGTATAAGACTGACAAAATGGCAAGTTTTAATTGATCTGACCCTTAATTACTCAGTTAACTGGTGAGGTTACTCTGTTGCTTTTGTGAGCTGATATTCAGTCAACTCCCTTGTTGAGAGCCAGGATGTAGACACTTTCTTGAAGGTGATTCCTTCCCTTTCCCATCATTTAGAGAAAATGGTTCAAAATCCCATCAAATAATACAAATATTTAAAAACAAAACTTGAAATGGAAGCAAAACATTTAAAGAAATGAGTGTATGGATAGTTCATGAAACTAATAGTTAGGTACTAAAGATCTTATACTCTTGAAACTATGTGGATATCTCCATGAAGCAAATGACCGTATTCTCTCAATTTTGTACAGATTCAATAGAAACAAAAGATACCTTTTTTCTCAAGTATTTTAAATTCAAAAGACCACAACCATAAAACTGGAATTTTTTTTATATACTTGTCTGGTTTTGTAAAATTCTATTTTTTTATTTTTTGGTATAGTTAAATATTTGTAATACTAAATCTACTATATAAACCACTTAATACTAGCAACAGTCTTGAATAATCCATGTAATCCCTTTATCTCCTAAAAGAAAAAAAATCATGAATATTGTTGATTTTGTCTTTGTACATTGCATTGAAATGTTGGGGAACTCAGAGTGGGATTAGTTTTTAAGCTTACTGAAGCTAAATAACAAGTCACCCATTTAGTATTGGAAGCCAAGAAAAAATGATTGAGGTCAGATGCGATTAAACACAAACACTGAACAGTTTCCAGCTGATGGGATGTATTACAAAACACGGCTAGTTTTATCAATATCATTTTTCTACTTCATTAGCTTTATTTAGCCAGGAGGCTGCAGAGAGGGATCATAGACCTCTTTATCATCACTCTACTCTATCCAGCTGTGAGGGAAATGGCAAGGGAACTTCATTGAGCCCTAAAGGGCAACGGTGAATACATGTAGTTCTTTCCCTGCCTTGACCTCCACAACTCTGTGATGATGTTTGATGTGTTTTCAGAAGAAGCATGCTCTTTAATTAAGAAAATGTTCGCTCATTCTCCCTTTATTACTGTCTTTGGGGGATATTTGTAACCACAGCTTGAAATTTGGTAGAAGAAAATAAATGTCTCTGATCTGAGACCACTACATCAAGTAAAAATTTAATATTGAAGAATATCTGGCATTTACATGCCAATATAAATGGAATCATATACTTAAGGAACTGGTGATAATTTAGACACACAGAAATCATATATAAACAAACATTGCTTAATTTTATTAGTCTGATAGCATAATGAAAAATCTTGTGTGACTGAAATAATTTTCTTACACTTTCTCACTAAAATCTCATATATGTGTGATATCCTAAAATAATCATTTTCTTTTTCTGTTAAATCATTTCATTTCTCTGAAAATTTCATATATGAACTATACATCTATATAATTATTGCCTTTCCCTCCCCCTCACAATCCTGCCATATCCCTATTCCAAATGTATAATCTGTTCTGTAATTACTATTTTTACATGCACACGCACACACATACACACACAAATGCACACATGCACACACACACACATGTGCATGCACATAACCTACGAAGTCAACTTAACTTTGCTATATATATATACACATGTGTCCAAAGTTGGCCACTTGGGACTGGGAAACTTATGTAGTATCTCATCCCTGGAAAAGACTGATTCTTTCTCAGAGGACACTGACCACCTGCTTAACTTCATCTAGGGTTGGGACCAAATGGAATTTACCCTGTCTGAATTGGAATTCAAATGAGTTTTATCATTATGCTGGATTGTTTAAACAAGTATTTTGTTGAGACTGTATGATTGAAACCTCTCTGTCATATAAGGAAACACTATCTCCTGCAAACAATCTGTTCCTCTGGCTCTTAGAATTTTAACTGTGTTCTACAATTTTTCCCAAACCTTAACTATAGGGGTCATATTCCAGATGGATCAATTGCAATTGGAAACCCCATAGAAACTTCTTTCTATGTTTTCCTGACTTTGGATCTCAATAATAATCTTTTTCTCTTTCAGCAAGAAATATTTGTTTTGTTTGTTTGTTTTTGGTAAAGGCTCAAAGTTACATGGTTCTGAGAGTAGGTGAATAAGTACTTAGAAAATATCTGGAAATTATATTGGTTTAGAAAAAAATGGAAATAGTGGTATCTATTCTTGAGTCTTTATCTCCTCAACTAGGGGGAGTTGGCTAAGTTACATTACCAGGCATGAATTACCTCCTGTTGAGAACACCATAAGTACAACTGAGCAGCTCTTGATAACATCCAAGATTAAAGTGCTATAACCACTTTACTTTGTTGTGGATATTTTTGCTGTTCCAGTCATTCAGTTATAAAGGAAAATGAAATCATAATGTTTGAAGGTAATGTATAAGACTATAAGACAATGCACTAATGAGGTAATCCAGATACAACAAGATGTGTGCTACACCTTGCTGCTTATTTGTGGATCTCAGTTTTAAATCTTCAGATGTGAATAAACAACCTGGAGTAAATACAGAAAACAGGAGAGTAAAAATGTAACACGGTATTCTAGAAGAAGCTGCAGTGGTGTAATGGGTGATAGTAAGACACAAGTACTATGAAGTGAGGCTGGGTCAAAATAGTTGGAGGGGGCCTGTTTTTGTGAAGTGGGGGGAAAGAAATCACTGATAGAGAGTGAGGAGGGGTGAAAAATAGCAAATAAGATTGAACAAGCCACAGGAAAGTATTTTTAAGCAACAAATAGTTTATATATATAAATTTTATATATATATATATATATATAGAGAGAGAGAGAGAGAGAGAGAGAGGAGAGAGTCACCAGCTGGGGTGACTATAATTTCGGTAAAAGCCATAAACTATCTAATAAAAACCCACTGCCAGGCATAGAAAACATCCTTCTGGGGTGTTTAGAGAACTACAGGAAACTCCTCCAAACAATATGGGTTATTGCTCTCTGTTTTGAACACCTCCAATAAATTAGGATCTATTTCTAAAGACATCACAAACTTAGAACACAGAACTTAGAATTAACTAAGCAGAAACTGACCTATAAACCTGTCTGAGAATGTATTCTCAAGTTCTGTACAAACTACTAAAGGAGAAGAGCAATGAATAATGCATCCTTTTAAAAAATTTCCTCAACCTCTGTTTTACACATCTTAGTTAACTCTGTTGTGATAGGTATTGGAACTTAAAACTTACTTCTCAGAGATTGTTATGCTTACTTCTGTTCATTTGTAATGACAATAATGCTTAAGTAAAATAACCATTAGTATTATTGTTTGATCTTTTCCTTTCCTATCAATTTCACTTAAGATACTATATTTCACAAAGATATGATGGTGAAGGCTTGGATGCTGACACAAGAGGAATGCTGTAAATTAGAAGTCTACTTTGACTACACTGGGAATTACAGGCAAGTCAGTAGTCACAATTAAAACCTGTGTGAAAAAAGGAGGGGAGAGAAAGAAAAAGAGAGAGAATACATATATACATACATGTATATAGTGAATATTCTAAATATTTGATGAATCTTAATGGAATTGTATATTTTAGGCCATTTATTATAATATATTCAGAATTGGACTATGGAGATATCCGAACATTAACAAACTTCAATAAATATTCAACCAATAACTCAAGGGGCAATAACTAGGACCTTGAGGGAAGTCAGGATCAGAAACCCCAACTGTCCACCTGCTGTGCTATTCACCAACATTATCACACACTGCTGTTGTGGAGGGACACATCAGCATGAGATTTGTTTTCTGCCTGACATTAGCAAGGCCACAGTACTCTATTTAGTCCATTTTAGAGAATAACAACAGACCATAAAGAGAATAGTTTGTTAAGATTCTGTTTACTAGGATATGGAAAAACTGTGGGAGAAGCAGGAACTCTTCAAAACCTATTGCCTATTTATAATGTAAAATTAATGCAGAAAACGAAAACAATTTGGAGTTTAAAATGATACGATATTTTCAGCTGTACTTGGTTTCGAAAGATTTTAAGTAGAATTTACCAACAAGGAATTAAATTTCTGTTTTCTCAAATAACTCAAGAGCATCAGTATTTACTTGAGTATTGAGAGAATGAGACACCAAATGAGCAGAGGTTTAAGTGCAATAGATTCTTGAGGGCTGGACAATTTAATTAAACCATTCTGTGTAGAAGGGAAGAGAACCTCACAAGTTACTGAATTAGCTACTGGATTCCCATTAGCCATTGTGTATTAAGGCATCTCAGACATAGAAAACAGTGTTCTAGCTTCTTCCTACTTAAACAAGTCATATTGAGAACACTGTTAAAGGAGCTACTTAAAAACTTACCAATATTACATGGCAATAATCATAATTAAAATTTCTAAAGAAAGTGAAAACATAGGGATTATGAAACTGGGAGCATGAGAGAAAAATATTGAAGCAATGAAATTATTTCAACGACTGTAAAATCATATAAACTAAACTTATTTAAAAAAAAAAACAAGCCTATTCTGTAACAGGTACTTTTGCCATCTGTTCGATTATGACTTCAAGATGCATTTTTCACTTGTTGGGTGTGTTGCATCATGAGAAAAGGGCACTTTAAAAGGATCCTATATTCTTACATTCAAGTGTTATTGAGACCATGGGAGAGCTGAGTATAAAATCTCTATATTTTTATGTCTAACAGTCTTCTATCCACCTATCAGATATCTAATGTTTTATAATATTTACTCAGTCTTTTGATTGTAATTATTTAGCTACGTATATAGACATACCTATAAACTTATATACGTAAATATATCTATGTAGCTAGGTAATTATGCATACTATCTATATCTATATCATCTATAAGATTATGTAACAATCTACGTAATCTATCAACCTACCATCATATAAACAGAAGATGCCTAAATAAAATATACATAAACAGAGGTAGAGTTGGGTAGATAAGGTATTGAATAGATGTAAATTTGTTTAATTCTTAAGTACCTGTTTACTCGGTCCTTTCAAGATATGAAGTTGGATCTTAATTTTATTTAAGTATTGAATCTTAAGTATGGAAAAAGAAGACACACTCATAAGAGCATATTCACCCAAGTTATAAGCAGCTCCAGTTCAGAGCACTGAGGGTCCTCTTCCTGCCTTTAGAAGCAAGGTATGCGTCTGGTGTATGTAGTCACCTCCAGACAAAATATGGGTACATGTATACTCTTAGCAATTTATAAATTTAAGTAATTTTAAAAAGACATAAGAGAAATACAAGGTTTGATAATTCAAATGGAATTTCTTTATAATTGTGGAAGTATAGTTTCTTTTTTTTTCTTTAGAATTTCCTTTGTATCAGGTTCTCCATTCATGGAGTCTCATCATTTAAAACCATTTAGGTCAGAGCTTCCTTCATGATGAGAGCACTTCTGTATGTGAAGACAATTTTTTTGTCATTGTTGTTACCTGGGCTTCAGTCCCAAGCTGCTAAGTAGTTCCTCCACACAGCCCTTCCCTCTAGATCCTCTTCACTTTTGACTTTCATTGGAAAATAGCTGCTTCTAAGAGATTACAATCAAATATAGCATAGCATAATAAAATACAAGATAAAGCAAGAATCATCTCTACAGAAGGAAAAGAACCCCAGGAGCAGGCACAGGAATCAGAGATCCACTCATTCCCACATTCAGTAATCCCATCAAAACTCTAATCTGAAAGCTCTAAAGCTCATGTAGAGGACCTGCTGTAGACCCATTTTGAAACTGTGTGTGTTTCTTCAGTCTCTGGAGTTTCATGTGGCTTGCTGATTCAGAAGGCCTTATGTTTTGTCACATTTTCATCAGCATTAGCTATTCGTGTTACTAAACTTTAGCCGTTCTGAAGGGTGTAACATGGAATCCAAAAGTAATTGTGATTTGCGCTTTGCTGCTGGCAAAGTATGTTGAACCTTTAAGTGTTTCTCAGCCTTTCAATTTTCCTCTATTGAGAAATCTGTTTAGATCAATACCCCATTTTTAAATGGGCTATTTGAGATTTTTGTGATATCTATTTTCATGAGTTCACTGAACACATTGGTTGTTAGTGCTCTGCTCGATGTGGAGTTGGTAAAAATCACTTTCCATTATGTAGTCTGTTGCTTTATCCAAATGACAGTGTCCTTTGCCTACATAGAAATTGTAGTTTCATGAGGTTCCCTTCATTAATTTTTGATTTTAGTGCTGTGCTATTGGTGTTCTCTTCAAAGAGTCTTCTTCGTTGCCAAGAAAATCAGTCTGTTCTATCAGGTTCAGTATATCTGTGCAGGGAGCTGCTTTTACTGCAGGGAGCTGCTTTTAATAGAGGCCATTACAAGATGGTGCCGGCTTCCTCCCTATTGCGGTTTGGCCAC
>JAQHUG010000095.1:3779099-3807137 GCA_028555095.1 Dicrostonyx torquatus | reverse complement strand
ACCAGGATCTAACTCTAATGCATAAACTGACTTGGTGGAGCCCATTCTCTATGGAGAGAAACTTGCTCAGCCAAGGCATAGGGTGGAGGGGAAGGAATGAGGTGATGGGACAGACTTAGTTGACTTCCCAGGGGAGGCCTTACCCTCCCTGAGGAGCAGTTGGGGTGGGACTTGCCGGGGGAGGAAGAGGGAAGAACAGGAGAAGATAAGAGGAAGAACTGGGATTGGTATGTAAAAAAATAAAAATATAGATAAATAAATAAATAAATAAGAAAAAAAGAGGAATTCTTGTTGGCTGCTGATAGGATTGAAAACTTGCATAGCTACTAAGGAAATCAATTTGTTGTTTTCTCAGGAAACTAGAAATAAAGCTACTATAAGATCCAGCTCTAACACTCTTGGACATATACCCAAAGGACTCTGTATACTACTATAGAAAGATTTTTCATTCTTTTCTATTGCTGTTCCAATAATAACCAGCAATTAAAAGAAACCCCCAATGTCTTATCAATAGAAGATTGAGTAAAGAAAGTGTGGCACATCCACAAAATATACTACTATATATCATTTAAGAAAAATGAAATTATTAACTAGGTAAATGAATAGAACTAAAACAATCATCCTGGATATGTTTATCCTGACTCAAAAAAATTATTTGTCACCCTTTTATATTTTGATATTAGCTGTTAAACTGTTGGTAAACATACTACAATCTGTGTAACCAGAGAACATAGATATAGAATAAGGGATTGGAGAAAAGGGCTGACTTTCAATGAGAGCAAAAAAAAAAAAATCAGGGAAATATCGTTATAGACCTGGGTGGAGGGTGATTGAAGCTGGGGATTCAATGGAGAGGGTGGGGAACAACAACAGCACACTCTAAAGACCATTTGGGAGTTCTATGGAATCCTACTGCTGTAGAAACTGCAGAAAACATACCCATATATGAAAGAAATCTAAATGAAGTCACACAATAACAGGGAAAAGAAAGCCCCAATTAGATATATTTTGTCATTCAGTGACCATCCAATGTCACAAAGGGTCAAATTAAATTTTGTTGGCTAAAGGGGCTATATGGAAATATTCAAACAACTCAAGCTATTGCGAAAATGCTATTAATTACTCTCTACACCTGGCTGGCAAAGGCTTTATGACTGTAGACAAAATATCTCATTGAACCCAGAGAAGTTGAGCATGTGACTAACGGGAACCATTTCACATACTGACTAATGTATATTGTACTGGAAGGTACTATGCTGGCTACTAGAGGACAAAAGGAAGCACCAACCAAACTACAAGACCCATGATATATCATGGCAATCTACCTGAAAGATATACTCATGCAATAGTGACACCGATGCTGTTGGAGTATCCAACTCTGATTATATTCACAGGTAACTATATGAGATGTAATCCACACGTGGCACTGCTTTGGTGCCTGAGAGCCTGGGACTAGATAGACTATAATGCTAGGGAAAAACAAAATACCTTTTTTCTGCTAAAGAAGATAGCATTAATATGACTTCTAGTGACATTCTGCTGTACATGTATATCAGCATCTTCATCAGCCATCATCAGAGAAGCTTCCTCTTGCAGTAGATGGGGGTTAATACAGAGTTTGGACAATATGCAAAGAATAGGAAACTTCAGAAGACACAGTCTTAAAGAAATCATCTTTACCTATCCCTTCACCTCAAGGATCAGGGAGCTGTGCTGAAAGGAGATGGAAGGAAATATTATAAAAACCAGAGGGAAGAGATGATACCAATATAGCATGTCTTTCAGAAGCAACAAGACTGATGTACATATGAACTCACAGACTGTGGTAACATGCAAGAGTCCTACACATATTTAAGCCAGATAGAGTCTCAACACTGAGAGAGTGCAGTAAAATAACAGAGGAGTAAACTAACAGAAAGAGTGGTGATCCTCAAACCTCTGCATGTTCTGGGAGCTGTAACTGAATCCAGCAGCCAAGAGGATTGGGCATGCTTTAGGTCTGCATTTATAGTACATGAAACCATGCCCATAGTGGGCCAATATCTTAAAGTCTGTTGGCTTTTCTTTGTCTGGCAATTTTTTTGACCTTAATAAAAAACAGTCTTTTTCTATATATGGTTGTTGATTTTAAGTTCTTATGGATTTTGTTTTTGGTTGCATCTCTCTCTCTCTCTCTCTCTCTCTATCTCTCTCTCTCTCTCTCTCTCTGTATCTCTTTCTCTCTGTGTGTATGCGTTTCTTCTTCTTTCTCTCATTCTTTCTACTTCTTTTCTTTTTCTAAGTATTATTTTTGTTTCTGTTTTATTTGTATGGCTACTTTCTTTGCATGTTTAGTGTTACCTGGTGTACATAGAAGTAGGTGCCAATTTCTCTGTGACTGGAGTTACAGACATTAGTGAGTTCCTTCCTTCTGTCTGTCTTTAAATTTTCCATTTGTTTTCTAATGAAAAAAGATAAAGCATTGAGTTAAGTAGGTTGGGAGCATCTGGGAGAACCTGGAGGAGGGGAAACCATGAACAGAAATTCTCACATAAAAAAAATCTATTTTCAACTTTTAAAATATATAAAAAAGATAATAATAATAATAATAAAAGGTTTTGTTAGCTTTTTATTACAAAGATAGGATCAGTACCTAGCAGCCAGTTTAACAATGATAATCACAATAGAATCTGAAAAATAAAGAAAGGATAATTTAAAATATGGATCAAAATGATCAAGGAATGATTTACAAATGTCATAGTAATAAAGAAAACAAAAGGAAGCATCATTCTTGCCCTTTAGTTATACCTTGCTAACCTTTTATTTTTACAGAAGTTGCTGGCAATACAGACCATTTTTCTGACTCTTAAAGGGTGAATGAGTATTTGTTGAGCTTCACACAGGATAAATTTAAGAATGGGTCTTCTGCATGTAGAGATAAACAATTTCTTGCAGATTTATTTATACTATGGTAATATTTTAACTAAACATGAAGGAGAAGAAGATGCTAGGTGTGGCGGCATACACCTTTAATCCCAGTATCTAGGGGGCAAAAGCAGGCAAATCTCTGTGAGTTTAAGGCAAGTCCGGTCTATGGAGTGAGTTCCAGGACAGCTACTGTTGTTACACAGAGAACCTGACTTGAACACATACACAAAAAAAAGCACAGCCTAGAGATAAAGACAGGGTAACTTACTGTGTTTTTAATTTAAATTACCAATTATACATATGACATTCAACAGAAATAAATTTAAAAATCAGTCAATATTTACTTACAGTACTTTCCCAGTCACATCAACTAGATGTATGTGAAGTATTTTTTTGTATTTTATAGATGAGATGTACATATTTTTTAAAAACCTAATAGATCCAGAAAGACAAACATGGTATATACTCACTCATAAGTGGGTTTTTAGACATAAAGCAAAGAGTTACCAGCCCTATACTCCAAGAATTCAGAGGAGCTAGGTAGCAAGGAGAACCCTAAGAGAGACATACATGGATCCTCCTTGGAAGGGGAAATAGAGAAAATTCCCTAAGAAAATTGGGAGCATCGGTGTGGGGGAAGAAGAGAGGGCAGAAAGGGAGGGAGAGTAGAGAAGGGAAGGGGGAAGTAGAGCATGAGGTAATGGGATGGCTGAGATGGAGTGAAAACAGAGAGGGAGAGCAAGGAAAGAGATATTTTGATTTAGGGAGCCATTATGGGGCTAGCAAGAAGCATGGCACTAGGGAAATTGCTAGGATTCCACAAGGATGTACCCAGCTAACACCCTAAGCAATTGTGGAAAGGGTACCTGAACTGGCCTTTCCCTATTATCAGATTGATGATTTCATTAATTGTCATAGAAAGTTCATCCAGCAACTGATGAAAGCAGATGCCGAGATCCACAGCTGACACTCGGCAGAGTTCTCAGAGTCCTGTTGAAGAGAGGAGCAATAGCATGAGCAAAGGAGTCAGGACAATGATGGGGATACCCACATAAACAGCTGACCTAAGCTAGTGGGAGCTCAGTAACTCTGAACTGACAGCAGAGAAACCTGCATAGGTCCAAAGTCGACTCTCTGAATGTAGGTTACAGTTGTATGGCTGGGGAAGTTGGTGAGACCAGTTTTAGTGACACAAGTATTTGTCCCTAGTGCATGAATTGGCTTTTTGGAGACATATTCTTTGGAGAGATATCTTTTTAAGCCTAGATATTGGGAGAGGGCCTTGGTCCTACCTCAGTGATATGACAGACTTTGTTGACTCCCTGGTGATGTGGGATTCCCCTCTGTATCCTGTGAATATGTTTTATTACCAGTGATTAATAAAGAATCTGCTTTGGATCTATTATAGCTTAGAATATGGCATGACGGAAATTCTAAGCAGACAGAGGAGGAGAGAGTAGGCTGAGTCAGAGAGATGCCATGTAATCGTTACAGGGGACAAATGCCAGATACTAGACTCAACCTTACCAGTAGGTGTTGCAAGGAGGGCCCACTTGTTCACCCCGGACGCCCAGTTAGCTTACACCCTCAATAACCACACAAAAACTGTATTAATTAAATCACTGCCTGGCCCATTATCTCTAGCCTCTTATTGGTTAAAGCTCACATCTTGATTTAACCCATTTCTATTAATCTGTATATCACCATGTGGCAGTGATTTACCAGGAAAGATTCAGCATGTCTGTCTCTGGCGGCTGCATGGCATTCCTCTCCTACTCTGCCTTTCTTCCTCCCAGCATTCAGTTCTGTCTTCCCTGCCTATCTAAGTTCTGCCCTAACAACTAGGCTAAGGCAGTTTCTTTATTAATTAACCAATACAAGCAACACACAGAGGGGACTCCCACATCAAGTAGGCCACACCTATGTGGCAATGCACAGATTAATAGAAATGGATTAATTTAAGATATAAGAGATAGCTAACAATATGCCTAAGTGATTGGTCAAGCATTGTTTTAATTAATACAGTTTATGTATGATTATTTTGGGTCTAGGAGGCTGGGAACTAATGAATAGCCTTCCACTACATCCCATAGGAAGCCTTACCCTCTTGAAGGAGTAGATGAGGGTGGAGTGGGTGGAAGGTGGCACAACTGGAGGGAGAGGGAACTGGGATAGGTATGTAATATAAGAAAATAATTTTTAAAGTAAATAAAAGATAAAAAACTAAACAGACATTTTTAATTTTTGTTGAAGTGTACACATATAAAAATGTTTTTGATTATATTTTTATGCACTAAAATTGAGCTAATGCTTATACTACTTTACAATCTTAGTAGTTGTAGATATTGTTTCCATCTAAGGGTTTTTGTAATTCAGGACTTTAATTTTCAAACTTGTACTCCATAAGCATGTGCATACTCTGGGGGTGATTCTGGCACAGGCCAACAATGAAGATGTGTTTGCTGCATGTCAGATCTCTGTTGAAGGTGTTCTGCTGGCTACTTCCTTTCCTTTGATTTTTTAAAGATAAAATGTTTATTTTGCTTCATGGTTTTAGAGTTTGCAGCCTATGGTTTCTTTTTTATTTTAATTATTGATTTTTATTTAATTATTTTTATTTATTTTTAATTTCTTTATAAATAATACCATTCAAAATTCCTCCCCTCCTCCCATTTCCCTCCCCCTCCCCCTTCCCCTCCAGTCTTAAGAGAGGGCAGGGTACCCTGCCCTGTGGGAAGTCCAAGGCCTTCCCTTTTCCATCCAGACATAGGAAAGTATGCATCCAAACAGACTAGACCGCAAAAAACCAGTACATGTAGTATAGACAAATCCCAGAGCCATTATCATTGGCTTCTCAGTCTGCCCCAATTGTCAGCCACATTCAGAGAGTCCAGTTTGATCACATGCTCATTAAGTCCCAGTCCAGGTGGCTTTGGTGAGCTCCCATTAGATCAGACACACTGTGTCAGTGGGTGGACCAACTCCTTGCGGTCCTGACTTCCTTGCTCATATTCTCCCTCCTTCTGCTCTTCTATTGGACCTAGGGAGCTCAATCCAGTACTCTAATGTGGGTCTCTATCTCCCTCTGTCACTGGATGAAGGTTCTATGGTGATATTCAATATAGTCATCAGTCTGACTATGGGACAAGGCCATTTTAAGCACCCTCTCTTCCACTGCCCAGGTTCCTAGTTGGGGACATCCCTGTGGACACCTGGGAACCCCTCCAAGCCAAGCCTCTTGCCAATCTTAAAATGACTACCTTAATTAAGATATCTTCTTCACTGCTCCTATATCTGTCTTTCCTCCATCTCAACCATCCCAATCCCCCAAGCTCTCCCAAACTCTCCCCTTCTCAATTCTCTCTCCCCATGTCCCCTTCTTCCCACCCTACCCGCATGCTCCCAACTTTTCTCTGGTGATCTTGTCTGCTTCCAATTTCCAGGAGGATCTATATATGTTTTTCTTTGGGTTTACCTTATTACTCAGCTTCTCTAGGAATTGTGAACTATAGACTCAATGGCCTTTGTTTATAGCTAGAATCCACTAATAAGTGAGTACATACCATATTCATATTTTTGTGTCGGGTTATCTCACTAAGGATAGTGTTTTCTATTTCCATGCATCTGCATTCAAGATGTCATTTGTTTTTTTACCGCTGAGTAATACTCTAATGTGTAGATGTGCCACACTATCTTTATTTTTTCTTCCTTTGAGGGGCATCTAGGTTGTTTCCAGGTTCAGGCTACTACAAATAATGCTGCTATGAACATAGTTGAACAAATGCTTTTGTAATATGATTGGGCATCTCTTGGGTATATTCCCAAGAGTGGTATTGCTGGATCCTGAAGTAGGTTGACTCGGAATTATCGGAGAAACCACCACACTGATTTTCAAAGTGGTTGAACAAGATTGCATTCCCACCAGCAATGGTTGAATGTTCCCTTTAGTCCACATCCTCTCCTGCATAGATTGTCATTGGTGTTTTTGATTTTAGCCAGTTTGACAGGTGTAAGATGGTATCTCAAAGTTATTTTGATTAGCATTTTCCTGATAGCTAAGGAAGTTGAACATGTCCTTAACTATATTTTGTCCATTTGAAATTCTTCTGTTGAGAATTCTCTGTTCAGTTCAGTACCCCATTTTTTAATTGGGTTATTTAAATTTTAATGTCTAATTAATGTCAAAGAACTCTTGAGTTGTTTATATATTTTGGAGATCAGACCTTTCTCTGATATGAGGTTGGTGAAGATCTTCTCCCATTTAGTAGGTTGCCGTTTTGTCTTAATGACTGTCTTCTGCTTTACAGAAGCTTCTCAATTAGTTCTTTTATTTCTCTGTTAAGTTTCTGTCTGGTTGACCTGTTCATTGGTGAGGGAAGAGTGTTGAAATATTCTACTATTATTGTGTGGGGTTTATGTGTGATTTGAGGTCTAGTAATGTTTTTTTACATATGTAGGTGCTTTTATATTAGGGACATAGATATTCAGGATTGAGACTTCATCCTAATGAATTGTTCCTATTGAGTACAGAGTGTCCGTCTCCATTTCTTCTGATTGACTTTAGTTTGAAATAAATTTTGTTAGATATAAGGATAGCCACACCTGCTTGATTCTTAGGTCTGTTTGATTAAAAATCCTTTTCCGAACCCTTTACTCTGCGGTGGTGTCTGTTTCTGAGGTTGAGGTGTGTTTCTTGTAAACAGTAGAATGTTGGATCCTGTTTTCATATCCATTCTCTTAATCCGTGCCTTTTTATAGGTTAGTTGAGTCCATTGATATTAAGCGATATTAATGACCAGTGATTGTTCACTCTGGTTATTATCTTTTTTTGGTGGTAGCGTTTGTGTGTTTCCCTTCTTTGAATTGTTTTGGTGGAGGGTTGTAATATGTCTGCGTTATTGTGGCTGTTGTTGGCTTCCTTGGTTTGAGGTTTTCCTTCTTGTACTTTCTGTAAGGCTGGGTTTGTATATACTTTTTTTTTTTAAAAAAAATCTGTTTTTGTCATGGAATATCTTGTTTTTTCAATCGATGGTGAAAGAAAGCTTTTCTGGATATAATAGTCTGGGCTTGCATCCATGGTCTCTTAGTGTCTGCAGCACATCTATCCAAGACCTACTGGCTTTCATGGTTTCCATTGAGAAGTCAGGTGTATTTCTAAAAGGTTTACCTTTATATGTTACTTGATCTTTTTTCTTTGCAGCTCTTAATATTCTTTCTTTATTCTGTATGTTTTGTGTTTTCATTATTATATGGCAAGGAAATTTATTTTTGATCCAGTCTATTTGGTGCTCTATAAGCTTCTTGAACCTTCATAGGAATATCCTTCTTTAGGTTGGGAAAGTTTTTTTCTATAATTTTGTTAAATATATTTTTTGGGCCTTTTTAGGTGGAATTTTTCTGCTTCTTCTACCCCTATTATTCTCGGGTTTGGTCTTTTCATAGTGTGTCAGATTTCCTGGATGTTTTGTGTTAAGAATTTGTTGGATGTAATATTTCGTTTGATCAATGAGTCTATTTCCTCTATAGAATTGTCAGCATCTGAAATTCTTTCTTCTGTCTCTTGTATTCTGTTGGTTATACTTGTCTCTGTATTTCCTGTTAATTTACCCAGATTTTCCATATCCAGCCATCCATCAGTTTGTGTTTTCTTTAATACCTCCATTTCTGTCTTCAATTCTTGAACTCTTTACCTGTTTGATTGCTTTTTCTTGGGTATCTTTGAGGGTATTATTAATTTCTTCTAACTTTTTGATTGTCTTCTCTTCCCTTTCTTTAAAGGAGTTTTTAACTTCCTGCTTAAAGGTCTCCATCATTTTTATAAGTTTACTTTTAAGGTCAATTTCTTCCACTTCTTCTGGGTTAGGATGTTGAAGTCTTCTTGTTGCATTTGGTGTTTGTTGATTCTGATGTTATCATGTTTCTTTTCAGGATGTTAGAGGAATCCTTGCATAGGCACCTTCATTTATTAGTATCATGCCATTATTTAGTATTGAGGTCATTCTGCATTCTATTCTGCTTCCCCTAACTGACAAAAAAAGAAAAGACTTAGAAGGCACAATTATGTTTTTTACTTTGGAGAAAACAACTAATCTGCCTTAAAGAGAAAAAGATATTCACCTTCATCATATACACAGAGAAGAATGGGTTTAACATTATCCACAGCTGGTTGTATTACTCTAAGAACTGGCAAATACCTTGGATATTAAATTGGTTTGATAATTAAAAAATACAGATTTTTATGGCATTTCATATCATGTATTTTAATTGTGAATGTATCTCTTTCTCTGAGATATAATACATTTTAGTTTTTCTTTGTAACTTTTTTCAAACAGATAATGAAGTACTACTTTAGTTATCTGATATATCTGCATCACATATTCTGTTTTTCCCTGTGTTGATGTATACAGATGATTTCAGTGCAAAGATTTTTTCAAAAAAGATTTATTCCTCCTATTATCTGAACTCATTCCTTCTAGTCTCACCCACTCCAGTTTTCCATCTAATTTTCTTTATTGTTAATACTTGATGGCATAAAATATGTTTGAATTTATTAGGCAATGTTCTCATGTATAAAGTCTATGTGAAAGATATTTTATCAAATTCAACATCAAACTGATAATATACTTTACAACAACCATTTGCTAAATGAAGAAATGTCAGACTCTGAATGAGCATTATCCTTCATACTGATAGGTGAAATTAATGAAATAATTAAAAAACCATATGAGGAAAATGAAGTGTTATAAGGCATCAACAAATTGGAAAACAAAATATTATTGCCATGATAATATGACCACCTCCAATGATCTAAGGAAAGACATTGATAATTTTTTTCCATGTGGAATATTTTTTTTAATATTTGGTGCCCACCACCATACCTTCCTCTGCCTCAATAAGATAATGTAAGCTAGCCTGTTAGCACTTATTCACTCAAAAAAATAATAAAAAAACTTATCTCAGATAACATTAACAATGTAGGAATCATTGACTTTTTCTAAGCTAGAAAATTCCCACTAGAAAGGACCAAGATTCACATATAGCATGCGCTGATATTTATTGTACATAGACACTAATCTCCTCTTTCTAGGATATTTATTATTGTTGGAAATATACTGAGGAAAGTTAAAGATTGACAGGGTATGTATGGTTTGTCATGGATAAAATGTATTTAGTTCACTTTCAATTTAATATCTCAATGACAAATAACATTTGAACAGTGCCTTTTGAGGAAGCCCAATGAGCCTGCTCTGCAAAGGTATTATGTTCTATTATGAGAAGAGATCTGTCCTGAACAAGCAGATAACAATTTTATAGGACATGGTCAGATCAATCAGAGAGAATAAAAATAGTTCCCTGGTGTTTTTAAACCAAAAACAAAGTAGACAGTAACAAAATTTCTTGTTATCTCAACCACAAACATCCATTATCTCACATTTTACCCATCTTCGCTTATTTGTACTCTATTGGGACTCATTATTGTTTTCCAACCACCACAGACAGCATGAACCTCATCATTTTTCCATTATCTTCTTTTTTTCTATTGAAATATTATTTTCAAGTGAATTCCTATAAATGAAAGGTAATATAAAATAGGAACCAAAGCTTGTTTCAGCTGGTCCAAATTCTAGGAGGATCAGCAAATTCAAATATGACTATTATATAAAGTAGAAAAATCTTAGAAAAAAAAGATTAGTTTCTGTATGCATCCTATTGCAATAGAAGAAATACTATAATGTCATTTCATTTATTTTTAGTAAATAAAGTTGGCCTAAAGATCTGAGAGTAAACAGTCTCACTGGTCTGCCTTACAACCAGGTAATGGTAAAACACATCTTTAATCCCAGTACCCACTCTAGTTTACCATAGAAACAAGCAGTGCATGCCTTTAATCATAGTGGTACATGCCTTTAACTTCAGTCCTAGAAAGGATTTAAGATGGGAGAAAATAGCTCTCATACACAGTTTCATTCTGAGATTCCTGGAGGCAGGATTGCCAATTCCAACTGGGGTTGAGGTAAGAGCCAGTGGCTAGTTTCTTTGCTTTTTGGGTCTTCAGTTTGAACCCCAAATTCTCTCCCTGAGGTTTTATTACTCGTGAATAAAAATACTATATTGCTATATTGAAGAGATGGCAGATATGGAAAAGCATATTTATGAAATCTGATATTTTCATTGCAATGAATAAAGCAAGTATTTTCATGCATACCTCCTGAAGATTTTGATGATGGAATTCTTTAAAAACCCTGATAAAAGAATACCTCTACTTTTACTTTTTACACATATTCATGCATACTTGTTATCAAGGTATCATAGTGCAACTTGGTATTATGTTGATATATGTGTGGTAACATTGTGCTTTTGGCCTAAGCCAGCATCTCTTTCGATATTAAGAATTCAAGTAATTTCCTGAGAGATAAGCCACATCTGATCTCTCGAAGGGGAATAAATCAACATTCTGGGGATGCAGGGACTTCTGAAATGATAAGCAAGCAGTCATCAGAAGATAAAATTGGGGTAGGACATTATGCTCACATCTTACAGCATTAAATACATATTTTAAGTGATTTTGTGTGTAAAACCTCAAGAAAATCACCATGGTAGGTGATATGATATACCACCTACACATCTTCTTGGTATTGAAAGCTTTATTCTTTCCTGCCAGAGGCCACAACTACTACCTCATTGAAGAGGCTACATGCAAATACTGATCATTACAGACCTCTAGTGTTGGGAGGAGGTCTGCTTGTTCATTCTCGACTACTCAGCCCTGAAATAATCATAGAGAAACTGTATTAATTAAATCACTGCTTGGCCAATTAGCTCTAGCTTCTTATTGGTTAACTCTTACATATTAAATTAACCCATTTCTAATTATCTGTGTATTGCCATAAGGTTATGATTTACCAGCAAAATTTCCCCACCTCTGTCTCTTGCAGCGGCTCCATGGTTTCTCTCTGACCCTACCTCCTTTCTCCCAGCATTCTGTTTAGTTTTCTCCACCTAGCTATGTTCCCCTATAGCTCTGCTATAGACTCAAAACAGTTCCCTTCTTAAGCAATGATATACACAGTATACAGAGGCGAATTTCACATCACCTTTGTAACATGAGGACCTGCTTGTTGGGGTTTCTGTCTTGCCCAGTTTCCACAGTGGTAAATCCCAAAGAAAATCACAGAGTTCTACATAAGTTATAAACTGATTGGCCCATTAGTTTAGGCTTCTTATTAACTCTTATAATTTATATTAACCCATTTTTCTATCTATGTTAGCCACATGGCTCAGTACCTTTTTCAGTGGGGCATGTCACATCCTGCTTCTTTGGTGTCTAGACAGGACTGCAGGAAGTGCTTCCTTCTTCCCAAAATACTCCTGTTCTCATTGCCTCGCCTCTACTTCCTATCTTGTTGTTCCACCTATATTTCCTGCCTGGCTACTGACTAATTAGTGTTTATTTAAAACATAATTGCTAGAATACAGAATTGTACTGCACCACACCTCCCCTTTTCTGTTTTAATGGAAAGGAAGGCTTTATCTTCAACATAGTAAAATTACATATAACAAAACAGGTATCAAGTAAGAATTATAGTTACAATATTTATATCTGATTTATCTTTTATCATAACAAAGGAAAACTATAACTATCAATTCTTTAACTCCATCAAAGACTCCAGAAAAATAAAATATTACCTAAGTAAACTGAAAGTGCATTGTAAACAACTTTCAAGACTCTAGAATGGACAGAAATATCTCACTGCCTGAACAGTCACCCAAAGTTGTTCTGTATTATTGGGACATTCATTTTCAGCTTACAGGTCCATAGTATCCAGCAAACATTTCCACGAAGCAGGAAATTTCAAGGATAATTTCACCTATATTGGCAGTTTGTCAGTCATTTTCTTCTATGTCCTGCAGAATGTCTGGCAGACTTTTTTTGTTCTTTCATGAAGCAGGAACCCTGAAGAGCAGTGGTCTCACCTTTAGGCAAGTTCAACAGTTATTTCTCTGTGGACCCTGCATGTCCAGTTCATCAAGCAATCCAGGCAAGAGCAGTTTCTTCTCCAAATGATGAACAAACTTCATAAGGAGTCGCTTTGATGCCCTTCTTCCTCCTGAAATAATTGGTGCTGACAGGATCATGTCTCTCATGCTATGAAAAGTCCTAATTTCTTAAAAAATTTTAAATGCCATATTCTGTAGTTTTCGAAAGATCTGAAGAATAGTTATCTGTCTGAAATACATCTCTGTACATCTAGAAAATATAACTAACATGACTACAAGCTTGACTATTATAGATGATTATCTATTAACCTATATTTCTTAATTATTCATTACAATTTTAAATGAGTTGCACAAACATGATACCTTAGTCAAGAGTAGAAATATACATATAACAAAATTGACCTTAAGTTTGTATCAATGAACCATATACATACCAATGCAAATCTTTATAGAATAATCCCCTTTAATGTAAAAAAATATATTTATAAGCAACATTTGGGAATATGGGCATAATTCTTCTCCAAACTGCTCCCTCCTGCTTATTGGGCAAATTAATTTTTGAGAGTGTTCAAGGCAGTCTTTCAGGGGTCCTTGGTCCATCAAACCACATTATCCTAGAAGGATTCAACAGTTTCTCATCCTCTGTGGGAATAAAAGAAGAGTCTTTTTTATAAAGCAACATAACCTTAGACTCAAATTTGGGATTTAAGATATATTTGAAATATATATGTTGGCTTAGCTTAGCAGTCCCCAGAATCAAATGTCTCTCTGCAGTAAAAAAAAAAAAATTCAAAAATAACACAATAATATACATAATCAAGACTCTGTAATTTTACCATCCTTACATAGCTTGTTTTTACTCTATTACTTTTTCTACAAGTTAAATATTTATTTTATTATCTTTACTTCTTTAACTTATGAGCATCTACACTCTGTCCCTTAAAAGACTTTGTTTTATTTTTTTAAATCTGTTTACTTCTTTTTATAACTCTCTGTACTCTTTTTCTTCTCTTTCCCAATCCTACATACATGTATCCAACACTGTGACCCGTTTAGAGGTCTTTTATGTTTGAATCTGTCCTATTGTATATCTAAAATTCTTTTCTGTCTTGAAAAGCGTTTAAAGTGATAAGCAACTTGGTTGTAGTGGCTCTGGATGCTGGCTCTGCCTCTCTCCAATTTTAAAGTGGTGGAGGTACCATTATTGCAAGCCCTGTGACCACCAGGTAGGAGCCATGCTTGGCACTATAACTCTGAGATTGAGCATGCATCACATAAACCATTTTATATGAGTAATAGCTAAATATGGCATGCAGTGCATTGCATGACCTGGAAATATCGCTGTGTATGGTGGCAGGAATCTGCCATGCTCTCCTACCTGTGTACACCTAGCAGTCCTTATCTGCCACCTGCCCAGGCAGGTGACGCTGAGCTGCAGGCATGGTCTCAGCTACACTCTCAAGTGGGAATACAAGCACCCAGGCCCACAAACCCCATTCAAGTGCTCCATACCTGGACCTCCAGAAAGAGTCAGAGTTGGTGCTGACAGCACAACCCAGAAAGCTGGCATTTTAAAACCGCAGCTTTTTATTTTCTGCTACCGCTGAATCAGGAAAACCTCTCTTAAAAGAACTACAGCATGCTGCCAGAAAACAGCAAGGACTGTATATTTTTGTGTCTAGAATTTCTTTATAAGCTTTCTCAGGTTTTTATGTGGATATAAATACCCACGTTGGCACACCAGTTTGTTGCAGAGAGCAGCTGGGTACCAACATGCAGCCCCCTGCAATGCTCTAAAGAAGCAATACTATTAACCCAGAATGGGACAGGTAGAAATCTCTATGGAATTACATAACATTTCTCTTTTTATACTTCTTTTTACTGAATTCTATTAAACTCCTGAATATTGATCTGATTTTTGGAAAGGCCAGATTCTTCTGTGTATTTGAACATTTGCCAACAATAGTGAAAAAGATTACCAAGGCCAGGACTATTTTACTTTTATATATATTTTCTATCCATGTGGACACACTAATATTTTAATATATATTGAACACCAAAGAAAATTGAGGAAAGGGAGAATATAAGTGGTACTATGTGATGCAAAATGACATGTATGAACTTCCCAAAAGTTCTCATGTACTAAGATAGTAATAGAATTTTCTTGTTCTTTGTTTTTATAGCTAAAAGATTCAGGATTACTCAAAAAATTATGTCATTGAATTACTTTCTCAACCAACAGAGAACAAAATGTATTATATCATTTATAGTGCTCACACAATAGTGCAATGTGAATATATCAGTCAAACTATTAAATAAACACAAAACCTTGAAAGGAAACATAATATCTTTGGTGGCTCCCATATCAGTATCCATGGTTTATGTTAGGTTTCTTACACATGCCAGTTACATTTCCAAATGTGCTTTGGAGTTGATATTCTATTTTCAGTTTATAAATACAATAACTGATGTCCAGAAAGATTAAATTATTTTATCAATGTTAGGAAAGTGAAGAATATTTAAATGTCCACACATATTCAAGTCAACATCATATACCTCACATTGGGATACACCTTAAACATTCCTATTTTAGTATTTTAAAAGCCTTAATGAAACAAATAATAGCATTATGTCAGCCTGATTTGGAAAATATAAATCTCCCTAACAAGAGAATACCTCATAGGATATACTTAGTCCAACATATTCTTACATTTTCTGTGCTCTTCACTCTGCCATGAAAACTCATTCAGTAAAAGATTTATTGTCATGAAGATAAGCATAAAGATACATAAAATTTTAGATGAAAAGTTAGCTCTTGTATCAAAAAAGTACTTCTGTATATTAAAGGTCATGTCTTGAGTGGCAGTCTGGATAGTTATATTACTGAAGACCCAGAAAATGCTTTCCATTGATATTCCAAAATGTTAATTGCCTACTCTTCAAATTAAGCTTTTATTCATCTCACATTTTAAGATTTTAATCCATTGCGTGTAATGAAAAAAAAAGTGTGTGATGGAATTGTCCTTTCAGAAAGAAACATTTCTGAAATCAGTTTAAGTCTTTATGACCACTGCACATAGCAAGGTCATTTGGTCAAGTTTGAGGTTTAATTAAGAATGTACAACACAACTGTCACCAACATTCAGAGGGTCTAGTTCAGTGTTATTCAGGTTCCCCAACTGTTAGTCTTGAGTAAGTGAACCCCAACTTGCTCAAATCGGTTGTTTCTGTAGGTTTCCCCATCATGGTCTTGTCCCATTTACTCATAACATCACTCCTCCCTCTCTGTGACTGGACTCCATGAATTCAGTCCAGTGCTCAGCTGTAGATCTCTGCATCTGCTTCCATCAGTTACTAGATGAAGGTTCTATGATGACAATTAAGGTAGTCATCAATCTGATTATAGGGGAAGGAGAATTAAGGTACCCTCTCCACTGTTGCTTAGAATCTGTTTCTTAGGGTCATTCTTACAGATTCCTGGGAATTACCCTATGCCTGGTTTCTCGCTAATCCCATAAGAGCTCCCTCTTCCAAGGTACCTCTTTCCTTCCTCTCCCTCTCTCTCCTTCACTCAACTTGATCTTCAAGATCCATCATGTTCTCCTTTCTGCTTCCCTTCTCTCCCACTTCCCTCCTCTACCACCCTCTCCCCTCCCAGCATACTGCCAATATACTAAGGAGATCTTATTGATAGTTGTGTGGCTTGGGCAGTTTATGGGACCACTAGCAGGGGAAACCAATATTTATCCCCACTTCTTGAACTGGCTCTTTGGAGCCCATTCCCAATGGAAGGATATCTTTCTCATCCTAGATATAGGGAGAAATGTATTGATCCTGCATCAAGTGATGTGACAGACTTTGTTGCCTCTGCATGGGAGGCCTCATAGTCTTTGAGGAGTGGATGTGGGTAGAGTGGGGAGAAGTTGGGAATAGTAGGATAGGAGTGAGAAAGAACTGGGATTGGTATGTAAATTAATTTTTTTTCTAAAAAAAAAAGAAAGAAAGAATGTATATCAGCAAACTAAAATGGTAGTGGACAGAGCTAAGCTCCCTGGCTCATCTTAAACTTAATGTAAAATTCTCCAAGTGGTACATGTAAAAAATAAGTCAAGTTGAAGAAATGACCAAATTTATTCTTTTGTATTTTTAATTAATTAGATCAATAATTAAGTTGGTCTATAAGTCCTAGAGAGTGAATACATATGATAACCTGCCATGTAGCAGAAACATCGCTGCAAAAACAAAACAAAATAACAACAACAACAACAAAAACCCAAAACTATTTGCTGAAACTAAAAGAAAAGCAAGGGAAGGTGCTCATTCTCAGTGACATATGACTTATCATGGCATAGAAATAGGAGACCGTTGGAGAGCCCAGTGAATTTCACAGCTATTACCCCCTATAGGCCAGCGTACATGCAGATATAAAGAGTAACTCTAGAGTGTCCTATATTATCCTAATTTATCATGTCTTTTCAGAGTCAAAGTTGTGACATCTGAAAGTGCAAGTTACTTTATCTTGGCTGTTGGACAAGGGATTATAATTCACTCAGACGAAAAATTTAATTTTTGTCTCTACCCAGATTTACTTGTAGCAATATAATCAGACAGTGTCATTGGCACTGGAATAGAAAATATGCTTAGATGTGCAATGCTGAATAACTGTATTTAGTTATGGGTCATAAGATCTTTGGGTAGTTTTGTTCAAGAATTGCGATTATTCAATAAATTCTAAAAGCTCATTGTTTCTGACTGGCCTGTTCATTTTTGAGCAAAATCATGGATCAATATTCTAAAATGTATGATTTATTGCATTGGCATATACAGTTGCATCAATCTGTAAATGTAATTCCTATTAAAGACTTGTTAACTTAAGAATGTTTGAAAATTGAAAACAAAGTTTAGCTAATACAGGGTGTGTGTCTGAGAGAGTAAGAGAGAGAAAAGAATTCTTACATATATACTTACATACAAATAGACAAAGACCGATAGATAGATAGATAGATAGATGATAGATAGATAGATCAATAGACAGATGAATGAATAGTAGCTATATATAACTGGTATTGTATATAAGTACATATCCACTTAGAGATACTCTTTCCTGTATACAAAATATTTATTTTGCTACAGGATTTTACTTTACATATATAATATGCATGAGTAACTATATATACTATATATTAACTATATATATCATTTTCCCTTTCCCTTTGATCAGTCTACTTCTCTAATGTGTGTCCTTTCTTTCAATTTCATGGCCTCATTTTTAAATTGTTCGTCTGTATGTGTAAGAATAATTGTACATATACATATATATACTATTACTGTGTTCATATATATATATATATGTATATATACATATGTATATATACATATATATATATATGATCAGTATGAACTCTTAAATGCCTAACCATCTCTCCTCCTCAGTGATAAATACTTAAATGAATCTATTAAATATCAAAACAAGCTACAGATATGTTTTCTTCAGGTCTACTGAGGAACTGAGAATGAAGAAAGGAACTCAGAATTCTCTAAAATTTACTAAAAAACAAAGAACTCTCTCCAGGTTTAAAGTGTGTTGTGCATTATGTTTATACAAAGTAACAGTAGAAAGAATTTATGATTTTGAAAGTCTCTCCTGAATAATAAAATAGTGTAATAAGTGAAATATTTTTAAATATGGGAGAAAATATGTAATAAATATGTGTTTTTACTATGAATAATAGTAATTTAAGAATATGAATAACAGTTTCAGAAGTTATTTAAATTGATAAAGTTTAGAATTATCACAGTTGTATTGTTTCATTCGATCCTCAAATATATCCTGTATATTTGATGTACTATTGATATCCTATTTTTTTAAAGAATGGAATTTTGACTCACAAACAGATTTATTTTGATCTCCTATTAAGAAACTCATATGACATTCCAATGGAGACCTTTACTATTGCGTTTTTCGCTTTGTCTTTTATTTCCTCCTTTCAAATATAATTGAGTTCTCTGAATTATTGCAACCCCACACCTCTCTGGAACATTCTTCAAAAGCGCAGTAAAATGTTTTTTACATACTCATATTTTGGAAATAAATTTTACATTAGATGCTTAGGAAAAAATTATTTCTGTCTAGTAGTTATGCATAGGACAGGCTCCAAGACATGCTCGATACATCTCAGTTGGTGACTTCTTCCATTTTCTTCATAGTGTTCTGAAAAAATAAGTCATCTTAAAACTGTTCGATTTAGTTATACATTGATGCTGTTATATAAGTACTGTGTTAGCATCGTGGTCAGAAAGATGGAATTTCATGGTCCCAACTCTCTTCCTATGCCCCTTAGTGAGACCCTTCTCTTTCTTTTTGTCCTGAAAGCAATGAATCTCCATTCTCTCCATGTTGATTTGCCCTTGGAAACTGCCATACTGAAACAGTTAGTGGGAGGTTCATAGGTTGCAGCATGGTCAAGGCTACTACTTGGAGCTACCTTTATGGATATTTACCAATGTATGTTTTATTATTGTTCTTACTTTTGAGCATTGTTACATATTTTGGAAATACGCTCATTGTGATAGCTGCCACACACAGATTTTCTAAGTGGCGTACCCAACAGAACACCCAGCAACAACAACAAAAATAAACAGCATCAACTACAAAAATATCAACAATTATTCAAGCAGTTTTAGCAAGGAGTAGTTTACTTGGCTGCCCCTGGTGACACTCTGTGAGACACACATGATTTGTTTGCCCTGAGATGTGCCCAAGTTTGTGAGTAAAACAAATGATTATCACTGTTTATGGCAGGAAATTGAAGGCCATTTGTTATGGAATAATAAATAACTGAAACATTACAGGGTATAAAATATTTATATACATATTTATTGTCTTTGATTTATAACTAAGAGAATAACTACAGATCCAGCCAAAGAAAATGGAAATTTTTAAGGTTTTTTTTAAACATTCATTATTTTACCTAAAGAGTTCTGTTATTTGATCTTGACACATGCAGATATTTAAGGGGTGTTTATTGTACTGTGGTTTTAAAATGTTTTCCAAATACGCTTTTTTGCCAGCATAATATGGGACAAAGTGTTCCATTATTCCTTCATTAGCAGAATCAACAGCTTCTGATTTGGCTAAACAAATAACCAGATTCTCTTCTCTCTTACCTTCTTAAAATATATTTTAGTTTTAATTATGTTTGTCTGTGAGGGGTTCTTGCACATGCATACAGGTGTCTGCAGAGGTCAGAAATGATGTCAGATCCCCTCTATCTACAATTATGGTACACTGTAAACTGTAAACCAAACTTAATTCCTCTGCAAGGGAAGTAGGTATGCATAAACACTGATCCATCTTGGTAGCCCATAAGCAAATATTTTTTAACACAGACAATGTAATAGAAAAAAAAAAACATTACAAATTTGATTTTGTTGTTTTACACTTTTCATTGAGTTGTATGCAAGAAACATTAACCTTCATTTGTTTAAAGTACAAATTAATTCTTCTTTGATATGTGATTGTATAATAATTAAATTAATTCTGCATTAACAAAGAAAACATCTTCCTCATACCCCATAGCCTCTTTATACTGAGTACTAACCTAAGCTGTTCTTAAATCTTACCTCTAACAACTTGGAATTTGTAGATCTCTACCAACAAGTGATGATCTACTCTCTGTATATACAATCTTGGATATACTCTCTGTTCCTATAAATATTTTAATATTTCCTGATGTGTTTTCATGTAGCACATATTTTGTGCTCTTTTATTTTCTTCAAATTATTAATATCGAGACACATTCAAATTGTAACAACACTAAATTTCTTTGATATGTGAGTTATTTATAATATGTGGGCTAATTTTTATTTATGCTTCAGGTAATTTACATTTCTTTGTAGTTTATGGCTATAATTTGTTTTCTGTGTATATTTAAGATTTGTGGAAATTTTCGGATTGGAATTTTAGGATTTTTTGATGATTTTGAAATCTTTATTTCATTTATTTTGTGATTGTACTTTAATTATATTTGCCCCTTCCATGTCCTCCTTTCTAACCTTTCCATATATCCCTCTCTGCTCTCCTTCAAAGACATAGCTTCTATTTTTATGAATTGTTATTATATGCATATATATACACATATATATTTATAAACATAATCTGTTGAATACATGTAATGTTACTTGTATGTATTTTAGGGACAGACCTCTGGTACTGGAAAATAAACTGGTATGTTATTCTCTGACAGGGCCACCTCTCTGGTTTCCAGCTTTATCTACAGGTAAGTATGGTCTTTACCCTTCATCAAGGAAACTTCCCTTTGCATCAAAGACTACTACAGAGAACTATAATGATTTAATAGCCAAAGCTGTGTAATTATCCAATATGCAAAGTGGTGGATACCAATTTCAGTGGGTACATTTACAACAGACTCTCATACCTAAGGCTCAGGAAACATGGTAAGAAGGGGACCGAAAGATTTTAACAGTAGGATCAGTAATTGGTGACTTTGCTGAGTCTCCTAGTGATGACAGAAAGGATACTTACAAAGTCTCACTAACAAGGCCACCAACTATGAGCTGAACAAGAAAGGCACCAACAAACAAGAAAAAATACACAGGGAAAATCCCCTGGGGCCTCAACCCTACACAATGAACTACAGGCAACCGTATTTTCTCAGCCATAATTCACATATTTTCTCTAATCAGAACAAATTTATTTTTATTAATTGCGAGATAGAATTACAGTGTTTCTTATTATGCTATATGGTAAGTTTAAATGTTCCTTAAAATTGCTGAAAGTTTGCATAAGTATATTCCCAAGGAAATAGCTTTAATAAGTGTACCTTCTGAGCTGCACTTTCAATACTCTCCCAATTAAATATACCATGAGGTACCATCTCCTAAGTTTAAAAAAGAATTTTTGGTTCTTTCCCTCATTTTACTCTTTGCCATTAGGTTTCTGAAAAAATTCCAAAGATTGCCATATTTCCATTCATTTAGGAAGCATAATTTTAGATGAAATTTTGTTGAAAAAAAATTTGCTGCCACCAGAGATGATTTATGTAAGTGTAAGTTTCCGTATTTAACAGTTTTACACAGCTAAGTGTAAATGATTAGAGGAAAGTTTAAGGAAGAGCAAGATGAGGAAGGATTTACTAAAATGTCTCTACTCGGGCATAAGGACTTGAGCACTCCCTGAGTAAGCATGTCGTTACACAGTTTCAGCATATGTGTGTGTGCTGTTTAGCAACATCATCTGCACAGACTTCCGAAGCTCTTCCAGATTCCTCCTCCAATTCCCCATGATTCTAAAACAGGCTCAGCTCATCACAAATCCTGCAGCAGAGGCCTTCCTCTGAGGTATCTCAGAAGTGCTCCTGGGCAGACAGTAAAGATAACAACAGAAGAGGTTTGTTTAGTGCCTATTCCTTGACAATTTCCAACACTAAAAGGTTTCTGTTCTACAATGATTTCAATAATGTAATCAATTTAAGTGGGAAGGCAATATTCTCATCAATTAAAGTATGCATTGAAACATTTGCATATATTTTATGATCCAATATTTTGCTAAGTAATTGTCCATTAATTCCCTTTATATTAGAAATTTCTACCAATTCTACTATCATATATAAGATTGCCATTAAGGCTGGTCAGTATCTTTGTAAGACTGCCATTTGAAATAAAACTATAAATATAATTTTGTAATAAGGTGATTATAAAGCCTCTTTTAAAAGAAATAAGGCTTACTGTGGTTAATTTCATCACACAAAGGTAACATGAAATGTTGAAACAGTTTACTGATTCTACTAGAACTATAAAATTTTATATTCTATAGTACCTGATAGAGTGAAATCCGAGTAGCAGAAAACAATATCTGTCTCCAGATGTTACTGTTGCAATTCAAAAAGCAGTGTGAGAGAAGAAAAAATGCCATGCAAGAGAGTTCAAATGAAGAAGTTTTCTTAGGGGAAAGGGAACATAAAAAGAGGGAAGGGGAAAACTGGCCTTTGAGGATAGGAAGAGGGGGGCGGAAGTGGGCAGGGCCCTTTAAAGGAAGCCTGAGTGAATGTGCCCAACTGGTGCTCTTAGTGATTGCAGTTGAGGGCATATCTTGTCAGAACCCCAAGGTCAGGTCAGTACAGATGACTGAACACTAATCTTCCTCCCTTTCTCTTTATTATAAAAAGGTGAGGCGTAAGAAACAGGCAGCAGGTGAGGTGGGATTGAGGAAACCGTGTTCTTGAAACAACTTCCTGCTGAACTGGGGGGGCATTGTTCATCTTTGCGGGACTTGGGAAAGATGGAGCGGTGGCCATTTCCTCGTGTTTCACTTCACTGTCCAGGCTCTGTGGAATTGTCTGGCACCACCTAAACCTGGCAAAATCCTGTTCGAGGTGGATGCAGGTCGACTTCCTAGAGCTTAAAGCACCTGATCCTTTCCCATCAACACAGCATCACCTGGAAATATTTGATAGTCTTGTGCCCTCAGCTCTATGGCCAACAGCTTGTAGTCCTGCAACAACAGCTGGTTAGGAATTCTTAGTGCGTCTCCAAAACTCATCCCAGTGGGAACAAGGAAGTATCAATGATGACACAGTTCCCATGAGTGAGACATAGAGGTCAGCCCCAATGGCCTGCAATTCCCAGCATCCCAGAAATTCAGAGCTGGTCCATTTAGAGATGGCACAGGCTGCTTTGTATTTCATCAAACTTACAGAGCGGGGCCCAAGGACTTTGAGCCTGAGCGAGACACAGTCGCCTGGTACCAGGAAAGATAGAGAAGGTGAGGAGAGGACTGTGCTTGAGGAAGAAAGGCTCACATCTTAGGATATGGTCAGAGTCAAGCAGCCCAGCCAGAGACCTAGTTGCCAATATCTAATGGAAGGCAAGGCTGCCAGTGAATGAAAAGTGAATTTATTTCAGGAGGAAAATAGGAAATCTGTTGAATTTGGAGCAAGTGGGTAGGGTCCCAGTGTGAAGTGAGTCCCTTTCAGTGAAACTTTCAGTGGCCACTGAGCAAATGTGCCACGTGCAACAGAGTTAATGAGCTTTTACGCGGGGAGTGGGGAGGAAGCAGAAGAACAGTAAAAGGGTGTGTAACATGAGGGTCCTGCTTGTTGGGGTTACTGTCCTACCCAGTACCCCACAGCCAGCAAGCCCCAAAGAAAATCACACAGAGAGTCTACATTAGGTTATTAACTGTTTGGCCCATTATCTCAGGCTTCTTACTAGCTCCCATAAGTTATATTAACCCATTGTCAGCCACATAGCCAGTACCTTCTCTCAGCTGGGCTGCTACATGTTGCCTTGTTGGAGATCTGCGCAGGAATCCCAGGGAAGCTTTCTGCTTCCCAATTTCTCCTGTTCTCCTTGCGCCACAACTACTTCCTGTCTGGTTTTCCCGCCTATACTTCCCCCCTGGCCAATCAGCGTTTATTTAAGACATGATTGACAGAATTGTCCCACACCAAGGGTGAAGGGGTGATACCTCCTTCCATCTATCAGGATCACTGGCAGAATGTCGCAAAGGTCCCGTACAACACCAAGATATAATGTGCCGGGAAACAGATTTTTGGTAGGCTTATTCCCCATAAGTGAGGCAGAACAAGATCCAATGGCAGTTATCCAACGAGGATCAAGGGGAAAAAATCACACACCGCCCTGGAGAGTCATCACTCAACGAGCAGGGTCCATAGGGCAAAGCCAAAAAAATCCAAGGGTCTGAGAAAAGAAAGGCACAGGCCTCCCAGTGAGTCACATGTAAAGGGAGGGGACTGGGGATTCTGAGTCTGAGAGAGCCTTGGTTGCTTGGTACCAGGACTTAAAGACGCCAAAAGACAAAACCACGTTTGAGAGAAGAGACGAGACCTCACTCATGGTAAAGAGTCAAAGGTGGTGAAGGGGGAGAAGCTCAAGAATTGTGCCAGTTTTGGATGGAGAGAGCCAATGATCCAGAGAAGCCAGGTTGTCACATGTGGACTGGGTTCCAGGATCCTGGCATGCCTCAAACTTCCTCCAGGCAGGAGGAAGCACCAAGAGAGTCTTTCCATATCAGGAAACAAATGTTGTAATTTAAATAATGCGAGAGAGACAGAGAGAGAGAGAGAGAGAGAGAGAGAGAGAGAGAGAGAGAGAGAGAGAGAGAGAGAGAGAGAGAGAGGCAGGCTATGCAAAATGATTCACACGGAAGGGTTTTATTAGAGGGCTTATTGGGGGAAGTGAACTTAAGAAGATGAAAGGGGAAGGGAAGACCGGTCCCTGGAATAGAAGGTATGCCTACCTTCGATTGCTTGATTTATATCATTAAATCATGGAAAGATTATCAATCCACTTATCAGGATTTGAATATCACTGCTTGCAAGTCACAAGAGAATTCTATAAATGGAAGTATTCTAATATATTTAAAACATTAATTCTACAGAATAGAATGTTTTGACAGGACTCTGATCTCCCACAGGCAAAGTTCTAGAGAAATTTCCTACCAAAGTGGCAAACTATTATCCTGTCTCAGCATCCTAGTACTAATGACAATTTTTTTGTCATGTCAAATGATTAAAAAATAAATACAGAAGGGAAAAGAGCACTCTAGTTAGCCCATTTGATGACTTTAATCACAAGGAACTAAAGTAAGAAAGACAGAGAGGAACGCTTTACTTTATATCAAAATTTCACTAATAATTTTGTGATTTTAGTGATTTTGACTGTTTAATAAAAAAAATGTTTTCTTTTCCAGTCAGCAACTACTGGACTCTGTGTCATCATTCCATTCAGAATTATTGTGGCACATTACAGACATTAAAGAAACATAGAACTCTGATGTCCTGAAAAATATGTTTTTATTTTGTCAACTATTAAGACCAGAATTAATATGAACATAAAGTTACAATTCCACACGAAACATGCTCAATCATCTTATCCTGAGTATTAGTTATTGCAAAATTGTTTTGTCCCAGAAAGCTTCTAAAACAAAAAATTACATCAAATTCCAGAGAATAGCCCTTTCTACTAATAGTTAAAACCAACCAACCAACAAACAAAACTTCCAAATTGTCATTTCTTTCCTACATTCATATGTTCCTTACTGGCATTGGTAGAATATCCTGATATATAAAGCATAATTACTTACAGTTCTGTTTACAAAAGACACATTCACATATGTAATTTAAGTCCTTGAATATTAAAGTGAAAATTTCATCATCTATTAATTTCAAGTACTTTAGTCAAAGTTGAATATTTCAGTACTAAATAAATTCATACTTTTATTTAAAAAGACCATGACATATGGCTGGCAAGAAAGTTTTCTCTCCACACTCATAGAATACTCTACAAGGGACACAGTGTGAAGATTGTAAAGGCAACTAACCATAAACTTGGCAAATCTTACAGAAGACTATTTCTATTAGTTAAACAAAGAAAAGAAAGCAGAAGTTATTGAGAGAAAAAATATGAAGTTATCATTATTCCCGGTCAAATAAATTTAACTTTGAGAAGCATTGTCTTTTAAATATATACATACATATGTATATATTTGACTATATATAGTTTTTTAGATATCTAGGGAACAGAGAAGATTAAATACATGTTATGAACAAATAATTACTATGCTGAAATACAAAACCTCTTACTTCCCATTTTAATATGTTTCAGAATGGATTTCCTTAACCTTTGGTGATTCTATTTGCGAAGCCAAACAACAAGTTTTGATATTATTGAAATATCACAAAAATAATAAAAAAAGGTGACTATGATAATTTTGGAAGATGAACAATGTTCAGTTTGCAATCTCAGGTGAATAAATGCTAATGACTTTTAAATGTGTCCAAAAGTAACTATCAGAATTTGTGTACTTAGTGAACCATTACAAAAATGTCAAAATATTTGAAATATCCTCAGAAAAGTTTGTATATTAAAAGGTGAATATCCAAACTATCTAAGTGGAATTTCAAATTTTAATGTTGAGACAAAAATATTACAAACTCTAGAATCAGATATTTTCATGAAAATACATTTTTCTTTAATATTAATGATGATAATCCTAATTACCAATAACACTCAAATTCTAAATTTTGTCAGGTACTACATTAAGGGATTTTTATTTACTTGACACTATGTTTCTCTTATTCTCCTGTGTTATTTAAGTTTTATGTCATGATGGAAAAGTATCTGATAGAAACATTTTAAGAGGGAAGATTCATTTTAGCTTAGTGTCAGAGGCTTCTGCCCACTGAAAGCTAGCTCCATCCCCCAAAGAATCTGGCATCCAAACCCTGCTAAGAAGTAAAAACAGAAATGAATTATCTAGGGAAAAGATTCTACACGAGATGGCAAGTTAAGCTCTTCAGGGACAGCATTCCTCCAGCTAGGTTCCGATTCCTCAAAAGTTTCCATCACTTCCCAGTTAGGCATTCAAATTAAAAATCTATAATACAATTAGGTCGAGGTTTATGATTTAATTGGTTCCCAAAATCCATTAGCTACCAACAAATTCTTCAATATCTAAACCTGTGGGGAAACTTCACATTCAAATTGTAACATTCCCATTACAGAGTCTAGGCTCTTTTCTGATTAGGTTCACATAGATGATGCACAACAGGAGTAAGGCATTGGTTCAGTGTGTAAGAATTTACTACATATGACCTCAATTATGATGCAATTTTGAGTTCCCAGGGTTTCTTATTTACAAAGAAAGATTTATTGACTTGGTGGACATAGGAGCTGAGACAACAGTGGCCCTGAGACCCCAGACCCCTACTCCCTAAAACCTCCATGTGGGAGAAAGATTGGGAACACCCTCCACAGGTGCCTTCAGCATTCCTAGCACCAGCCGGGAACTGTTCTGCTAGACAGCCATCTACCCGACACCCATCGCGTCATTCCCTGTGAGCTCTGTGGGTACCAATTCTTGGTGGACATAAGAGACATAAGAGTTGAAGGAAGAGATGAAAAGGCACCAATGCAAGAACTCCTCCATCATCCTAAAAAGCAACATGGTACCACCAGAACCCAGCAGACACACAACAGAAAATTCTGATCATCCTAACCGAAAAGATATAGAAGAAAACGACTTTAAATGTTACTTAATGGATATGATGGAGACCCTTAAAAAGGAAGTAAAAAACTCCCTTAAAGAAA
>JAQHUG010000095.1:3712871-3735126 GCA_028555095.1 Dicrostonyx torquatus | reverse complement strand
AATTTAATTAATTAATATAAAAATTCATTTTCAGGAGGTCCCATTTATTAATTGTTGTTCTTATTGTCTGTGCCACTGGGGTTTTACATAGGAAGTTATCTCCTGTGCCCATGTATTGCAGGCTACTTCCCACTTTCTCTTCTATCAGGTTCAGTGTGGCCGGATTTATTTTTAGGTCTTTAATCCATTTAGACTTAAGTTTTGTGCATGGTGAGAGACAAGGATCGATTTTCATTCTCCTACAGGTTGACATCCAATTATGCCAGCACCATTTAGTTACCCTTTGGACCTAATGTGTGCACTTTAGTTTGACTGATCACTTTTTCTTTTGGATTTTCCTTTTATATTCATTCACACACAAACACATTTGTGTCCTTTGTAAACATTCTCTGAGATACTATGTTTAATGCTATTTTTTCTGCAGTATGAATACCTCTAATATATAAATGTATAAAATCATTGTAGTAATACATTACCTGAATTTTACATTCCACAGTCTATGTCAATAAATCAGGAACATAAATTTATGCCAAGTACAAATGGTTTGCTTAGTGCACTGTGTTTTGAAAGATACAATGTATAGAGAACAAATACATTCAGAGCAAGTTAGTGGATTATGATTCATTTATGTTATATATTCTTTCATTAATTTTCAATAAAATGGATCATATTCATTAGTATGAAACAGTAATTCTCTTATTTCTTATCTATTATTTGCATCAAGTAGGTGTATTAATGTTTTACATACTCATGTGAACACTGGAGATAGTTTCATATACCCAAATACTCACCATTATAATAATATTTTATTTTTTAATTTCCTTTTTATTTATTAACCATCTGTTACAGTGAAAAACAACAAATAACCTTGTATTAACATGACAATCTAGGACTTATCCAAACATCAGTGTTATTCTATTTAATTTTCAACCCAACTATTATGTACACTTTCTAGATGTTTGTCAGAAGAATCACTTTTTAATCTTATAAGACAGAAGTTGCTTGTCAATATGGTAAGAAAAGTTATGTTTCTTGCAAGAGTAAATTATGAATTCTAAGATATTCAGTGGCAAATAAAATTAGTGTCCATCACTCTTGATATATTTTTTTAATTATTTTTGTGTGTGAGTTCAGTGCTCTTTTCAGTTTGTGCATACATAAGTGGATGGGCCCACAGATTCAGTAAGTGCAGAGCAAATTCCCTGGAACTGGAGTTATAGGCAGTTGTGGTCTATCCAATGTGGATGCAAGGAACTAACCTGAGACCTGTATATGAGCAACGAATTCACTTAACCCCTATGCTATCTCTCCAGCCCTCTCCTAGAAATCTTAGTGTATACTTCTGCTCTGAGAAGCAAATTTCAAGGGATAATTAAAATTAACAAGCTTTATTGATGAGAAGATGCTTTAATAATTATTTGTCATCATTTGCTAATTGTTATTGTGATGGGGATAACACAAAAAACAGTTAGGAAGGGCTACTAATCTTCTAAAGAGTTATGCATTTAATTCTAAACAAGGAATATTTGATTAATAAATGTAAAAAAATGCAGATTCATAACCTACCTGTTTAGTTTTTTATAATAGTATACTTAACTAAATTAAATTGTAATTATGGAATTATGCCTTCAGTTGGGATATTCACATAACAGTTATTGATGACTGTATTTAGAATAAAATTATTGAATATGTAAATCTAAACATTACAAATATTTCATTCCAACAACGCATCTATTCTCTTTTTCTCTAAGCTATGTAACAGCTCAGTGACTCAGATCATGTACTCATCATTAAGACAGGGAATTTCTTTGGCATAAAGCTAAAAAAATTCATGAAGAAAAGTCTTCTTTAAGTCTCATTTTTCTCTGGAGTAATTCAATGCATAGTTGCCACATGACAGCTCCTTAATTTTTTTGTGAAAAATTGTCTCATCCTGAGCACACAAGTTACAGATTTCACTTTTTAAAAAAAGAATGAAGCCTCTGAAAATATATCATTTCACTTACAAAAATTCTGCTGCCAAGATGTACACAAATTAAATAAAAATTGATGGATAAATAAAAAAGATTGACAATCTTTTTTAAAAGTCTGCATCAAAAGTGAAGAATGCTTAAGCACTCTTTCATTGAACAAGTAATGATTAGAGAACTTTCACATACAAGACAAAAATGTGAGACTATCAAGCAGAAAATATCAGGAAAGGTAGCTATTTTGAGAGGAAGCATTTTTAACTGTATCATTAGATGAAGATTTTAGGTGAATCTTCATAAAATGAAAGCCATAACTTAAATGGAATTTCCAAAATTATGAAACACTTGCTTTCTGCCTGATGAACCAGGTCATGCTGGTTTTATTTATCTGTTCAATTCTCAACATAGCCATGGATTTCTCTAAAACAAATTAAATAATTTTGCTCATATTGTTTCAGATTTTCCATTTTTTACAATTGTCCCATGTGTGAAATTTCTTGAATCACTGAAGCTATGAATTCCTGTTGAAATCTGTAGTGACAGATTATTGTCATAATTTCTGAAAGTCTTTCAATGAGTGAAAGTTCTTATGGGAAGGTCACAGAAACTTCTTGTGAATATGAAGTAGGAAGGGCCTCTCTGCCCTTTGTATTTATCTATGCAGAGGCTATCTCTCCCTGTTGACCTGACACAGCCTTAGCCAACACCATCCATAATGAAAATCAATGCCACCAAGTCACTAAACAATTACTCTGTCTTTTAAAATGCACAAGTCTTCAAAAGTAAGGATTTGGAGACTGATTAATTTGCCATTTGTCTAGGCTATTACACAAGTTGCATTATTTAAAATGTTCTGTGCCCTCAAAAGGTAAAATAAGATCAAAGTTTTGAAAACCATGGACCCCCATGAAAGGTAGTTTTTGACACAATGAAAAGCAGATAAGAGTCGTGCCCTGTGTCTTTAAGACTCAGACGTCTGTGCTCACATTGGAAGGTCATTGTGTACTGCAGTACATCTCCATCTATAAAATGGAAAAGTAGATAAAAATAGCTGTGAAGTTATTCACTCATATGAATACTCATATTTCTTTAAAAATAAAGGATATTCTGTGATTTCTCTCCGTAGGAATTTATACATATGTGTTGATTCTATAAGAACAATGAACATTGGCTCATTAAAAAAAAAAACATGTCTACACTGCCTCTCAGTCACTTTTGAAAAAGAAAAATATTATCAAGATGTTAATAATATATGTATATTCATAGCTATTTTTCTATGATATCATCTGAAGAGAAAGACAAGTATTTTTCAACCATTAATCTATTACTTTAAACTCTCAACTCTTATGTAATTATTTGATTAGTTACATTAATTCTGAGAAAAAAATTGCCCAAAGCTGTGTTTTCTTTTCTGCACAAAAATTTTAAATTAGTGAAAACATTTTGTAAGAAAAATACATATGTTGGCAGAAAGCTAAACAGAAAAATTTCTCTGAAAACAAACAAGTTACAACAACAGACCTCAAATAGATCTGTGGTAGAAATTTCCACCTGTAGTTAGGGGATGGAGCCCCAAGAGGAAGACAAGGTGACTTAAGAAGTAAATCAGCATGTTCGCAATGATGAAAGGCAGATACCAGGTGGAACCTGCTCTTTTGTACAGATGAGTCTATTGGAATATACAGGCAATCTTTTTCAGACTTTCTAAATATCAATCTGAATAATACATAATAATATATGCTCCTTATATTTGTTAATGTGTGATTTAATTGCATCTGGGCTGCTTTTCTCTCTTCAGATGACGTCACACTTTCAAATTGTGTTATATAGTGAAAAAATAAGGTAAGAATAGGTAATCAGTCATGCTTAACCTAAGATGACACAGATATTTATCTCAGTCTTATTTCGGGTAAGCATATGTAAAAGAGGCAAAGATAACATACTTAGAGCCTGGCCTCTATACTCAAGACTTAAAAAAATAGGTGTAAAGGTGGGAGTAGTTGGTCTTTAGGCCCTACCTCAACTTAATCTGCCAGCCTTTGTTGACTCCTTAAGTGAGACCTTACCCTTTATAAGAAGTGTATGGGGGTGGTTGGTGGGATGGAAGGAGTAGTAGGAGGAGGTGAGGTAGGGTATGTAAAACAAATAAAAATAAAATAAAAAAGATTTCCCCCCCAAAAGAGACTTTGGTTAAAAACCTTTCAATTTTAGAAAGCATTTTCAAATATTTTCCTGATTCTTGATGCTATTAAAGGTTAATGCATGTAGGCAAGATACTCTGCCACATACGAAAAATATTGCTGACATTTTTGACATTTGTACAGAAAAGTGTTTAGAGTATCACACTTAGATCACACCTAAAGCAACTAGTTGCTCTTGGTGGTTACTGATGATCTTAAGTAGACTAATTGTCTACTTAATAGAGAAGCATACACACTGTTAAGGTGTTAAAATGATTGACTTATGCTCTCATTGTCCTTATGTAACAATGACGACATGTACATGTGTCATGACTTGGAAATTTTTGCTTGTGTCACCTCTGAATTTCAAATACTCAAGAAGAAAAATAACCTATAGACTTGATTTCTGGAATTTGTTTAGCTAAGCCAATTATTAGAAAGGATTGCATATCTAGTAAGTTAAGTCAACCAATGGGTGGCAGGAGTCATGTACTTCCCTAGGGAATAACACCTGAGAAGTGTTAGATTTGCTCTTTGTGGCAAAGCCCCTGGAGACCCTGACTTACTGGAGATCTGTAGATAGTTTGCCACGTAATTTCAGGCATGGCCTTGGAAGCTTGTACCCTATGTGCTTTCCATGTTTTCACTGTGTGACACACTGCTGAACTGAACACATCACAACAGGTCATGAAAATTAACATTACTTATTTGTGTAACTGTTCTGGTAAGAATGATTTTATATAAGGGTGTTAGGGAAATGCTATTAAATAGATGATATTAAGAGTTACTTGGAATATTTGATGAAGAGGGAAGGAAGTAAAATCACAGAAACCTACTGTTACTTAAATTTTAGTAGATGCTCCAATACCCAAAGAAATTAATGGAAATAAAGACAAAAGGACAAGGGATGAACAGTGCCAACTATTAAGAGTAAGTCTCCTGGTTATGTTGCCTATAGGATAAATAGAAACAAACAAACCAGATCAAAAACAACAAAAATGGTATGACCCAGGGGGTAGAGCAGTGTAAAATGCAGAATGTTTTGGTGCTACTCTGAGTGATGAGTTATTTGTGAGATCCCAGATCTTAGCAGATACAAATATTAACCACAAGAGACAAAATTGTCTCTCACCTTGCAAGAGTCTATAATTGTTTATGTTGCCAACTGGGCACACTGTTCTACCTGTAGATACGCCTAGTTAAAAAGTTCCTTTGTAGTTGGCGAAACGGCATATGTTTTTGATGATAGAGATATAGATCAAAAATGTAACTGCTACCTGTTGGTAGAGTTGGGAGATGGAAGGGGAAAGAGAAAGGAACAAACTGGTAATTATTGTAACCACTTTTTAGAAACATAGAAAGTAAAAACTTCCTATATAAAAGCAGTTGTAAAACTGTTCATACAAAACACTGAAACTGTGAAACTACAGATGGCTCATGATATTTGGGGCCACTTATTTAAACAACAACAGGTGGTAATTGTCTCTTCTTGGTGCCTGTTTAAGGCTCCTTCCTGTCTGGACATGAGAACTGCCTGCAGAATGTTCTCCATGTTATGGTAACAGGTAAGACTGTAAATGACACACTCTCGTGAGAAATGAAGAAGATAATGACATGGAGGCACTCATGATGTGCTCCACATGGGTCAATGGCAGACTTGGAGCTCATAGTAGCTTTTGAACACTTACCTTATCCATTTACATTCACTGCCTGAGCAAAGGTTTCTGAAGAATAGTTTTTACCGAACTAGAAAAGGTTGATCTCAGTGTTTATTCATATGAAACAAGGTTCTTTTAGCAATTTTTTTTTTGGTTTTTCAAGACAGGGTTTCTCTGTAGCTTTGGAGCCTGTCCTGGAACTAGCTCTTGTAGACCAGGCTGGTCTCGAACTCACAAAGATCCGCCTGCCTCTGCCTCCCGAGTGCTGGGATTAAAGGCGTGCGCCACCACCACCCAGCAGCAATGTTTACTAAATGTATTGTTTCTTGAAGAAGCCTAAAATATCACAGAAGGATGTGATTCTAGATTTTCTGATCGATACTGGTTCTATTCAATATGTAACTGACCAAGCTTATTGATTATAAGCAGAAAATGTGTCCCATGAAAATTACCTTACGCTCCATCTGTTGTGTCCCATAGTTAACTAAGGACTTTTCATTACATCTTATCTTTCATCCCTGCCATATGAGTACCAAGCTTTCAGCATATAAACTTAGCACATGCACTCAGATTTAGATTCATACATCTGGTTTAGGTCCCAGGAAATTACCTAATAACTCTATGAATGATCAAAACAGGAATAATCAATCCCTCCATTCATTCACAAGCCTTAAGACATTGATCTATAATAAAATACAGGAAAAAAAACATGATCAATGGCATGACAACCATGATGAATAATGCACAAAGATAGAAATATTGCCTAAAGATTTGAGAACTAATTGTGAATGGATTATATTCTTTGGTACAATGCTTCTATTTGTAACCCTTAAGTCTATATAAGACAATCATGTAATTGTGTATCATTTAGGAAATTTGGTACTCAAATTTCCATATGTTTTATGGAAAAACAGCAGCATAAGATTGTGGGGAGCATTGTTCCAGGTGGGTTTGATGACCTGAGGAGGATGTATGAAGTCAATACCATGAAGAATTTGTGACCACATTTTATTGTTCAAATGAATGGTCCCAGATATCCTGATCCATTTTTATTTATACAGTTTCAACGGTTTTCATGAACAGCTTTATTTCCCTATGTTTCTAAAAGTAGTTACACTAACTACAATTTTCTTCCTTGCCACTTTCCTCTTTTGTCCCCCAATTTATCCACCAGTAACTATTACCTTTTTGATCAATTTCTCTGTTAGAAGCATAAACATTTTAGCAAGCCACAAAGGATAGGCATACCTACAGGTAGAATGGTGTGCCCAGTTGGCAGCATATGTGGTTACAGTGTCATGCAAAGTGAGAGCAATTTTGCTTCTAGTGGTTAATATTTACATCTGATAGAGTCTGAGTTCTCCTGATCAACTAACCAGCAAACGCTGGATCAATCTATTCTACATTATGTACTACTCTATCTCCTCTATATACATATAAGTCTTTTTTTTCATTCATCCTATAAGCAACATAACTTGGAAATTTACTCTTAATAGCTAGTACTATTTATCTCTTGTTCTCATGTCCTTCTCCCTTAGCTTCTTGGGGTATTGACATAGTTTATAGAAACGAGGGAGCAGTGGGTTTCTATGTTTCTTCTTAATTCCTTGTACCTAGACTTCTTCCATTACTTCTTTAGACCATATATAATAACAATCCTCAAAGACTTTTGTGGTTAAATCATTCTTTCCAGAACAATTTGCAAATATACAGCATCAAACTTCATGACATATTATTACTCATTCAAAGTAGCAGTTTGGCTAGTGTGGTGAAGACAAGGAGAGCAGGTTGCCCACATGCTCCTGGGGTCATGCTCAGAATCATGTAGTGATCTGCCCACAATCTTTAACAAGTGGGTCAGAGTTTCCAGGAATTACCACAAGAAGAGCCATTCATGCTATTTGCTGTCCTTGGTTCCAAATAAGTCACATGGCTCCAACCATAAGATGGATTGAAACAGTTAAAATTACAAATTATTTTGATAGTACAACCATAATTATATTTTCTAAAGAACTCTAAATAATATCCACAAGGAATCATTAACAATTCCTATTATAGCTTACTGTAATAGAAGATTTGAGCAAGAGGATTCTAGATTTACAGTAGATTTCTTAGATAAGATTGATGCTTGTTCAAATTTATCTACATTTTTCTATATGAACATTTTGAATATCTATATTTTCATGAATATCTATATCTCAGAAATAGCATTTACTCTAAAACAAACCCATCTATTATACCGATCATTCAATATATTAATTTTAGTAGTAACCCTGCTCTTGGCAAAGAGCGACAGCTCTGCATTTGAAAGATGTCAGTGGTAGTGATATAAGTGGCTCCCATCTGTGTCTCACTGTCACATCTGCCAGTTCTGACGATGGAGCACAGGATGCAGAAACCAAGTGCTGGAAGCAGCAGTCTGGCTCTCATTCTGTTGGGTAAACAGAATATTTTTGTCTCCACTGATGTATCAGTGGAACTAAAATAAACTAATACTAATCCGGTTCCAAAATGGGTTAGAAGTTTATTTTTATTACCTGGCACATTAATATAAAAACGTTAATGCTCAGAAATCATGTCTCTGAGATCTCAATGATGCTGTTTATTTGATCTAAGAAATACTTCAGAATTTGGTTTGGAGTAGAGTTTGTTAGAAAACAGGCTAGCTGTGGTCCATAGAGTCGGGTTTTCTACAAATGTTTTCATGTATCAACTATTCACTTAAATTTGTTCCATCTTTTTTCAACATCATATTTATTGGCATATGCTCTGCGTGCTTCTGTTTTGTCAGAAAAATGATTCAAGACAGAAGTTGAGATAAATTCAGCAGAGTCACTAATTTTGTTACTGGTTTTGTTTTTATTCATTAGTTACACCTAATATCATTTAAACATGAAAGATGTTGGCTTTCTTTCAGGACTTCATGACTTAAAGGGGTAAAATAATAAAGAAATAAGATGATTAGAGAAGGACAATATTGTTAAAAAGGGGAAAATTGATTACTGCCACTAGCAATGTTAATATGTGATTAACATCATAATTCCTCACCAGTACAGCACCACTCAGTGGGGTAGTAAATTTTCACAGGCAAAACTAGAGGAAAGCTGGGTCAATTAAGCACTGCCTGGACTGCAATGTCATGGTAGACACTGGTGATTCAAACGATTTTTGTGTGAGATGACTTGAATGATTAAATCACCATGATTTAGTTCATGTTTGTTAACTGATGGTGATTATCTTTTTAAATTTTTGATTGACTATTTCTTTAAAATTACTGAATTATTAACCAACAGTGAAAATGAAAACTGGTCATCACCATAATTTTTCTTTAAATTCATGAGCAATTAGTAAAACATTTCTCTTTTAGAAAGTTGTGCTCATCTTGGTTCTTGCTTGTGGTAATGTTAAGGAATAGAGATATTTGTGTTTGTTTGAATTTTGATTCTGTTAAGTAGATAAGATGAAGTTCACCATTAACCAAAAATAAGCACATGAGCGAAGTTTACAGATGGACAATAAAACCCTGAATTTCCTCACACTATAGTAAAATGACAAAGAATGACTTCTGCAGAACCTGTGAGTTGAGGGAAATCTTTCTAGTTTTTCACCATGTTTCAAACATTTTCCTACTCTGATTCTCTTCTTTATGCTGATCAAAGTTGAGGAGACAATGTGCTCCATCAGCAATCGAACGGAATTTTCAGCTCACCCTGATACATTGCCACTATTTATAGTTTTGACCATAGGCAAAATTGTTTTCTTCTCTGAGCACCAAATTTTCATCATGGAATTAAAGATAAGAATCCTTAACTTTGAGATGGTACAAAGGATTGAGTAAGGCTCAACACAGGCACTCCATAACAGGACTTGATGTTATATTTCTTATTATCTATAGTTATTATTCAAGACATCTAAGGTTAGTCTTCTTGACTTGGGAAGTATTAAACATTTAACAAAACTTGTCAGCTTAGAAAACTCATGCAATAAAGTGCTAGAGTTTCTAACATTTTCAGCAATGGAACTTACAATATGAACATCAACAGCAGAATAGCCTTTTTTTTTTTTTTTTGCAAATAAGGTACCACCAGCACCTCTTACACAAAGATGGGTGGTTCTGCGTTAAACAGAATTGAGACCACACAAATTCTCAACATAGACTGAGGGAGGGGTGTAGTGGTAAAATGTCTAACCAAGAAGCTATTTGCATTTGCTACTTGTTGGAAAAGGGAAAACCATTTGTCTCCAATGGGGTGATATTGGCTGTATCAACCACACTTAGGACTGGCTGCGTTATCAGGTGTAATTGGTCAATAACAAACAGACACTGAGGTTGGGTATATCTTTTATTTTGGTTTTGTGTGTTATTGTTTTGTTTTGGGGAGGGAAAGAACATGTTAGGTTTCAGACCTGGAACAAATGACTGAGGTACCTATTTATCAAAGTGACCGTAGCTGCCAGATTTTCCCTGCATTCTTCAACCCTTACAAGTTACAGGGTCCTCCTGGTTGGCATAATCTACCCCTGACCGTGAACTGGGTCAGGTGTGCTGGGCTACTTGTTGATCCTATATGATCCAAACATTTTGATTACCTGTTATCTTAGTACCTTTGGTCCTTCTGGCTGCAATACTTGGTTCGCTCTCTCTGCTCTCCCTTCCTCCCTCCTCCTCCCGCCCCACATGGCAGAGTTCAGTCCACTCTGAATTTTCCCAGATGTCACTTCCTCTAGGTATTCTCTCCCACATATATCTAGAATAAACTTCATCCTCCTCCAGACCTAGGAGCAGTTGTGTTCTTTTCTTTTTTCTTCATTAGTCATCCCTCAGCATGCTCAGTATTTTCCCTAAAATTTCTGTCTATTTCTTCTTGGTGACACTAAGTACTTTCTTACTTAAAACTTTTCTGATAGGAAAGTAATCTGTGTATTATTGTGTTCAGTTGTTGACTTTGGTGCTCTGTGCTTTTCTGAAAGGATATAGGAGAAGGGGAGAAGGGAGGTGGGAAGCACATGTGGGGAGTTGAGGGAGAGGAAACTGTAGTCTGGATGTATTGTATGAGAGAACAATCTATTTTCAATTAAAAAATAAAAGAAAGGACTGGAGAGATGGTTCAGAGGTGAGGAGCACTGACTGCTCTTCCAGAGGTCCTGAGTTCAATTCCCAGAACCCACATGGTGGCTCACAGCCATTTATAATGAGATCTGGTGCCCTCTTCTGGCATGCATGCATACATGGAAGGAATGTTGTATACATAATAAATAAATAAATCTTTTTAAAAAATAAAAGAAAAAGAAAGGAGTCTCTACTACAAACTTGAAGGGACTTGCAAATGTGTGTATAGCCTTCCATCACCATAAAGAGCCAAAAATCATTTATATGTGAGCCCTTCAATGCCAAGCATAAGACCTTGAGGTTTGAAGATTTTTATATTGATAAAAAAAACTACTTCAGAAGAAAAGACATAGTTGGAACTCAGCATCGGAAAAATCTATTACAAATGTTCCCTTTACAATATTGGAAGGACACATTTGTTTTCAAAACTAAATGGTGAATTTAAGGATTGTAGTTTGCTGTGGATCAAAATTTGTCCAATTATATTTTATCACAACAAGAATTTCCTGAACTACTTAAACATGTTCCCATCATATTGAATCTCTTTCCTACTAGAGTTGGTATGCTTTACATTGGTAATCATACCCTAACTCTCCTTATGCATAATTAAATTTGTTGAAAATAATTTCCCCCAGTTTAGAAATATCAGATGTTAATCACATTATTTTTAGATATGATACATGCCTTTCGTAGGCCTTGATTTTCTATTTTATCTCTAAATTTTTAGGCAAAGTAAGTGAGTAAAGGGATTCATTTACTCACGTTGTACTAGTTAAGACCTATTTTGATATTTTGCTAATTGTCATGTTTCCTCTTTGAATTTACACATTCTGTGGCCATTGTCATATACATTAGCAATAACTAACAATTTCCATGGATATTTTCCTCCTTGACAACATTTGATTTCTAACAAAAAGTAATCAGAATTTGAATAAAAGGGAAAAGAAGCAAAGTCTGTGGTGGTTTGGATTGGTGTACTTACACAATTTGCTGTAACTATGGCATGGATTGGTATGTCAACACGATTTGCAATAACTATGGCATGGATTGGTATGTCAACACGATTTGCAATAACTATGGCATGGATTGGTATGTCTACACAATATGCTATAACTATGACATGGAATGGTGTGTCAACACGATTTGCAATAACTATGGTGTAGATTAGTGTGTCTACACAATTTGCTATAACTATGGCATGGATTGGTATGTCTACACGATTTGCTATAGCTAAACTGCAAATCATATTCACTATTATTTATAAAGAGAAGGGTAGAGAAAGAAGGGATCTATGAAATATGAAATCTCATAGAAATGTTATTAAACCTTCTACATTTTTGCTAAAGCCAATATATGAGCCATTCCTTTCTTGGAGATTTTGACTTCAGATCTGTGTAATAGAGCAAAATAACCTATTTATTTATTTAATATAAGAAACAACTGTGATATTTAATGTATTTAAATAGCAAATAGTAAGTGATTTTTTAGTTTGACTCTTTGGCTTCAGGAAAGTACTCAATGTTGGTGATTATTCAAATATGAACCTAAATGATAAAATGCCCCTACATTCCATTGAATTCAGATGAACAAAGTCCACTGGTATTGCACACACACACACACACACACACACAGACACACATACGCATGCACACAGGCATACAAACACAGAGAATTTCCTATTTATGGCTAGTTACCTCATTTTCAAACTTATTAACAAACTTTTGTTAACTTGAAATTTTCTTACAACATATAATGACTATTATTACAAAAATCATAAATTCCATGTTTATAAATTTGTACATTTTGAGTGATTATTTAAAACACACATAAAAACAGAGTAAGTCAGAATTCCTATATAACTTGTAAATTAGATTTCACAATGACCAGGCTGGGGAGGTGGCTCTAGAACTTCAGCACTTGCTGTGCTAGCCAGAGGACCTGAGTTCAGATACAGAACACTTACACAACGACATAACTCTCCAGAGTGGCAGTCTGCAAATGTAATCCCAGCACAAGAAAATGAAGACTGGTAGATCCTGGGTGCTTGAGTCCAGTAATCCTACTGGAATCCATGAGTTCCAGACTCAGTGAAAGACCCTGCTTTGAAAAATGAGGCGAAGAACTGACTGAAGATGACATCTCAGTATCAACCTTATGCCTTTATATCTGACCACAAAGGGAAACATACTAATACATCATATCCCATACACCACAGATGCACAACATATGTACCACATACATATCACACTTACCATACAACCACAAATATGCACCATACATACAACACACATAGTACATACTACACACATACGATAAAATGCAACACATACCATACTTACTATAACCTACACACTCACTATGTAAAACACACACAGCAAAAATAGAATATACCTACCACACATTTTACAAAAGAGACACACTGTCCATAATATACTCACAACACAAACAAAATATAGCACACATACCATACAAACACACACACAACATACACAAACAACACATAAAGACACACACATACCATACACACACATACTGACACTAACTGTCAAAAACAAAAATTTTAAGATATTACCACATTAAATTAGTACTTTTCAAAATCTTTTTCTTGATTTGCCTTTCATACACATTAAAAAGCAAATATTTGTACATCCTATACATTAGTTTTTAATACCTAAAATATGAATTTACTGTTACATAGTTAAAAGATATGTAAGTCCTAACCACACTAAGACTTAGTTTTGCATTCTCTGTAGTTTCTAAAATACATGCTCTAAAGTACAAATAGAACTTGTTTTTTAATTTTTTTACATTAAATTTTGCTCTAGTCCATGCTATGATTTTTGTAAGGTCAAGAGTTTACACTCCAGTGCACGTAAGTGTTTGGGGATAAAGAAGGACATAAAGTACTACTGACAGAGTCAAATAATGGTTTACAATACAGAATTTAATGAATTTCAAAATATAACACTTTCAAAAATAATACATATTCAATTCAGTGTGTCTTCATGAACTATTAGAATGCCATACATTATTCTTGCAAAAACTTGGAGAAAAATACCTTTGATTACAATTTCAAAATGAAGGATTTAACTCACACTTATTCTCACTGTGTTTTATGTTCACTAATATTAGATCTGATCACTTGGGAAAAAGCACCCTAGGACATACATATATTACAGTCTTTAGAAGGAATTTGACATCTAGAAGTAATTTTTGGCCAGTGAATGTTTAACTACACAAATACTCATAGCACCATCCGGGCAAAGCCTTATTAAATTAGCCTTTCTAATGATGCTCTGTTCAACAGAGAGGTTAGTTCCTAGAAATGATTATTTTCTTCTAAGGTCGGATTTTAAGAGAGGACAGTTACAGTTACAGAACCATTGGAAGTTCTGTGGAATCAAGGCCAGGGAAATTCGGATTGCAGTCTGAAGAAGCAATGTGAAGCCCTATACCCAGTTGAGAGTTTTCACTAAAGTTGTTCTCAATAGCATGCATTTATATCAACCTTTTATTAATGCAATCTATTGAGGACTACTTTATTTAAATGTTTTTTAACATCAGACACTAATACCCACTGTAACTGTATTTGGATGGGGCAATGATTTGGAGGTGTTTGTGATTTCCATATCTTTCAATGCATTAATGACCTCATAGGAAGACTCTCAGGAACCAGAATGGTCTTTTATGTTCTTCTGTCATGTGAGTTTACAGCCTTCATCTTTTTATTTTTTCTTCTGTCTTTCAGTCTTTGCCATATGCAAACAGCCCTATTAAATGCAAGACACTGTCATTTATATTTGGAATTCTCAGAATCTAGTTGGTCTAAGATCTCTATTTTAAGTTTTTCAGCTTCAAATGCACAAAAGGACTGAGATAAAACTGATGTAAATCTGAAACCGATATTAAAATTAAAGGCATTAACTACAAAGTTAAAATGTGACTCTTGATTAGTTCAGTTTGAAATATAAATGTAACTAAGAAAATTTACATATTGAAGAACAAATTCTTTAGGCTACATACTTTAAGCAAATTTATTAGTTGAGATATGTATATCTCACACGGAGAGAAATACCTTTACCTTAAGGGAAACATGCTGAAATCTTGCTTTATCTCTTGAAATTTTGTTTATTCTACAACTTGTTCCAAGTAATTTTATCACTGAAATATATGTACATATGTTTTTTATATATTCATATAAAAATAAGTTATATAGTTCTAATCTTTGCAGAAATTGACTCGAGATCATAAAGTGACTTTTCCTTCTATTTTAAACTTTTCTAAACCTTTACAAAATTTTCAGTAAAACAGGGAATTATACTATCCATTATGTTATCCTATGTCCCTCGGAGATGCTCACTCTTTGACGTTAGAAACTGTATCCTTATAGAGTCAATGTTCTAAATTTTTATTTAAATTTATTGACATAATATACTTCTTATACATATCCTAAACAGAAAAGAAATAGAAAGCAGTTAAGATTACCAACACCCTTTTACATAGGCAGGTAGCAAAGAGAGGCTTCACTCCATACATAATCTATTAATATCTTGTTAAGCTATTATTATGGAAATGTCACTGGAATCAAACAGTATGTACCAAAATACATGAACCTGAAATGTTTCCATCTTAATGTTATCAAGCATGTTTCAGAAAGTTATTTTATTATTGTTAGTTATTAGTTTAGCATCATAACCCAGATGCTCATGAGCACTTGGAGTGCCTTTTAAAATAAAAATGCTGTGTTTCTATGTGTTCATTGTGAAGAAATAACTTTCTTTTACACACTTTTTCATAAAGTAGAGCCTTACTTGTTAGCTTTGTCAAACCATGGTTAGCATTGTCTCCTTTTTAATTGTAACACAGCTCAGGTCCTAGCCAAGTTTACAAACTTTGTTTCCTTTCCTTTTGTCTTTCTTGGTTTTTAGAGCTCAAGCTTTCAGTTATTTCTCATTTTTATCTATTAAAACAAGAGGTTCTCCAAATTAAAAGGGCTGTAACCCTTCAAGTGCATATTTAATAATTCATGTACAATACAGAACTACATGTTCCCTGCTGGAATGAGCAAGCTTTCTTCAGAGATAGCATTAGTGTTTTATCTACATAATGCTTTAGGATTATAATCTAAATCTTATGAAAATAACTGCATTCGAATTACCATGGTACATCATTTTAACACACAGGCTTACAGTATAATGTTGTTGTTGGAGCAATCTAATAAAACAAGTAGATCTCAGAGGTAGAAGGATGTAAGAATGGCCTTGAAGACTGCTTGGACAAACACTGGTAGAGAGCTGTTTGTTGTGGATTTGTACCTATACAAATATATGGTCATTCTAACCAATGAATGAAAATAATTATGCAACTGCAGAAAAAGACTGACTATAATTTTTAAGTTTGTGCCTACAAAATGGGGAATAATTAAAAAATTCTAGGATATTGAAGGCATGTCATTTTGGGATGAATGTAACTGGTATGCATCCATTTGGATTTGAAATGTGTGTACATAGTCAAAAACACAAAGGATGTAGCTTCTCTTCATATTTGTCTGGGATGCATGACCGACTCTAAGAGTGTGTTCCAGATTATAGAGGTAAAGATTTCTGTTTTATTTTTATGTTCTGCAATCTTTTGCTCATAGAAAATATCTGGTTTCAGGAAATGCATGGAACTACGTGACTGTATCATCCTACAAGAAGCCAAAGAGGAAAACATGGGATGTTGGAAAGCAGGAGTAAATGATGGGGTTTCATTTTTTGTTGTTTGTTTGTTTTTGTTTCAATTCAGGAGTAAATGAAGTTTTTTTTTTCATTTGTTGAAGTAAGTCAAGGGTCTTCTCACACTTATAGCTGTGTCGTATGTGTTTAAATTATTAAAATGTACAGGTATTTGTCTCTTTCTGTTTAAAACAATTTCTACAATATCTTATCTACCTTATTCTCAAAAAAGTCACCTGAATTTTCAGAAAATAATATAATTATATGTCAAGTTATATTCTGTTAAAAGACCTTAAATAACCTCCAGTTGCCATAAAAATGAAGTTGTGTTTTGCTAGCACCTTTTACAAAATTTTCAATGTCTGAGCTATTTTTCAAGTATATTCTTTTTTAATTAGCTCTAGAATAATTCTGAATTTTATGTTTTTCTAGAGAATCAATACTCCTACTCAACATTTCAGTATATTTTGATTCAGGCTGCTTCTTACCTCTATTTATAGTCCTTTTTTGCTTATAACATTTTTTCTCACTCTGCCCATCAGGGTGATGCCTTTTTTCCCTTCAAATCTACAGAGATACAATTAAATTTGGAACCCATAATTTTATTTTCAAAGTCCAAATTAGGCTTGCTCATCCTTATAGCTCTTATCACAACTCACCAGAGTCACTAGCACTCGGTGGTGTTCCAATCTACTTACTTTTACCCTACAACTAGATTGAAAACTGTGCTAAGGGTTAAGGAAAGACTAATTGTCACATTTGTCATGATGTCCCCAATGCTTAGAAAAATAACCACCACACAGGGAAGATATTTCTTGAATAAATACATATTGTCACTCATTGCAACCTTCATTTTCATGCATATTTCCCCAAAGTTATAGTCAGATGGAGTACTTCTTCATTCTTGGATGAAAACTCTTCAGTGCCATCTTGTCTCCCAAATCACATTAAAGCAACTGAAATTCTTACAGACAGCCACCAATTACTGGCTTAATTAAATAATTAAAAATCTAGTCTAATGAAGAAACATTTCACCACTACTAAACACATCTCCACCTCTTCTTTTCAAGTAGTACTTGTAACTTCATGAGAAGATTCTTAAAAGACTGTCTTCCTCTTCTAGTTCAAAGCTTAAAGTTTGTCCCATTGGCACCATGATTAGAGACATTTTACTAACCCTCCCCCCAACTGTTCTTCAACACTCTGGGTCTACCTACTTAAATACTGAAGCCTTTCTTAGACACTGGAATGGTAGGGTGGTTGTGTCTATTCTAGGGTTCTTTCTTTGTTTGTTTGTTTGTGTTTTGTTTTGTTCCAATTGGTTTGGTTTGGTTTTTTGAGACAGGGTTTCTCTGTGTAGCTTTGAAGATTAGACTGAACCTCACCCTATGGACCAGGCCGACCTCAAACTTAATGAGATCTACCTTCCTCTGTCTCCCGAGTGCTGGGTTTAAAGACGATCTCTATTCTTTTGGAAGAGAAAGGATCTACTGAGAAATTACAAGTATACTTACTATGTGATGTACAAAGTATTTTACCATATGTTACCTTTGTTTATTGTGGATTCAAATCCCAAGAGAGCTTAACACCCCTGGGGGATCTCCTGAAGAGGTGATCATCTTGATAATGAACTAAAAATCTTCAATATTTTGCCAGCCTCTGCTTCTGAGGGTATAGTCTGGCTTGACTTTAGAGGACATAGGAAAAACTTATTATTTTATGGAAGAGAGGTTGTGGGCGAGAAAGACATCTAAGGCTTAGCTTGTTCTAAATAATGTTAATATTTTTGAATTATCACATCCATGTTCATACCCTAATGTGAAATTGAAGTTCATATATTACAAGTTGAGTACCTAGTTTCTGCCAGTTTATTTGGCAAGATTTTTTGTTTCAAATCATTTAGATATATGATATCTATTCTGTTCCTTTATTATGGCAACATAAGATCATACCTGCTACTATTCCAGTTTTTTTTTCCAAAGACATTAGAACTTTGAACAAAGGAAGCTCAAAATCAGTATTCAATGTAGCTTGTTATGAGAATGTAACAGCTTTATAAAGTAAATGGAGTACCTCGGAATCCTGGATATGCTTTGGATCATAAGGATACTTCAACGGATTACAAGAAAAAATGTAGAAGGAAAATTCCGGTCGAGTTCAGGAGATTTAACTAGGTGAAAGGTGCCATAATTGATAATTCAAGGTTTACATCGAAAATAGTAACAATATGCAGCTCCATAATCTAAGGATGAAATTATTAGTACCATCTAGACACTAAATTTTTATTGCTCTTTATTCATTTCAAATTAACTTAATGCAACGAGACTATAATTACCCATGTTTATATTGTAAGAATTGATCACCAACGTGTGCCATTAATGAATAGTTGGAAAATTTTAAGCACTGGTTTAATAATTCCTCTGTGGTTGGTTTATTCAAAGAAAACTAAGAAACTTGAATGAAAGCAGGATAAGGGAGAAAACACTAATCTTCCTGGTCTAGTCTGGAATTTATTCCTCTGAATGAGTCCTATCATATTCCTCAGATATTAAAATCCTTTTACCTTTATGATTAATTTTTTAAAAAAATCTCTGTTTACAAACACTCATTGCATGTGTCCATCATAGAAGGCAAGTTAAAAAAGACACTTAATCATCTTATAATAGCATGTTTCTATAAGAAGATTCAGGCTTGCAATATGAGTGTTTTACTACAATTCCACATAAGAACCAGAGCTGGCACTTGAATTCTATCTTACTGGTTCTGACAAGCAATAGAAAACACCTCTTGAAAAGCTGCAGACTTAGTGTAGGTTTCTTTTTATTTGAAATTTTAAGCTGACAAAGTACGGTAAAAGATATATGTCTTGATAATTCCCAAGTATAACATCAATGAAATATGCTCTGAAGTAAACATTTCCTAGAGTTTTCTAAAAATAAATCCTCTTGGTTAACCAAAAGAGGTCATGCTAAATAATTAATAGTTAATATGTTACTTATTTTCAAGTATTTAATATCAAGCGTTTACAAAAACATTCTTACCTCTCTACACAATGCGATCTCTTTACCCTCGAGGGAAACGTTTTACATTCACAGCTTGTTCCACACCTCTTTCCCCACCATTTTTATTCCTTGTTTCATTGTTGAAGGTATCTGTTGAGTATTCGATTCTCATCACTCAAACACACACAGCTCTGCATGTATAATAAGTGCACGCAGACTGCTAACATGTTTGATTTACAAATATCTTCCAGCAGGCCTCCAGGTATCACCAAAAGCCCCCCTTTCATGCTCTGCCCTTTCATTACTCATTACTTAATGGAGAAAACAGATTGATCTGTTGTCTGACAATTTGTCATCCTCCACAGCCTGCTGATGTCAATCAGGGCTAGGGGACAGACATTCATCAGATCAACCTGAACCTTGTCATTAACTGTGGACGTGTACTTCCAGTAAAGCTGATCTGAAATCAGAGGATCCAGAGAAAGAGTAGCAAACAGAACTGGGAATGCCACTTCAAGGTAACTCTAGCTACTAAAGGAGGGCAACAGGGTTTTGTTCAAATCAATGGTTGTGTCTCTTTCAGGTTAAAGTCAGGAAATGAGAATTAGAAAGAAAGCAACACAAGTGATGCCTGAGTTCTATGAAATGAATAACTATTGAAATCTTTAGTTGTTAAATATGACACTTGTGGCTATATAAAGGGATAAATAAATTATATTTTTAAATTAATTATTGGGACAACAAGAATGCTTAATAAAGACTATCTTTAATTAACTGTCTTTGATAAGTTGTTCCATTTACTGGCAGTGTGTGATAATTATGAGGGCACAGGAAAACTTAGGGAGACAGATTAAACTCATTAAAATCACAATAATTGCATTGATAACAATCCTAATGATTGCGTGCGTGAAAATGCTGTGAAACATATAGACATATATATCTGTATTTTGCCTAGAAATTTGCTCCAGAAGAGAGTGAAAATTCCAATATTGCTAGGAATATGATTGTTCCTCTCAAATTATGTTGGAAAATGTTTATTTAAATGATTAAACATTTTCATTTCAAGCTGAGATTTCTAATGCAAAGTATTATCTAAGCCATGATGAAAACTCAATGGCAAAAGGAATGAAAGAGGAACAAAAACACTCCAAAGGAAGACAAGAAAGAAAGTAGATTTGAAGGCTAAAAAGCTCAAGTAAGAAATAAGCAGAAACTTTAAAACAGAAAATCCATGGTCTTCTATCACATGCAGACGGAATGAAGCACCTATGCTGGTATCCTTCTGTTGGATAGAACTACTCGTTAGGACCATAGAAAATTTTTTTTTGTTTAATTTTGACTTGTCTTTTTATTACCTGTGTGTTTGATAGAAAGTTGTTTTCTTGTGCATATTTCCTTTCTTTTTCAATCTAAAAATTTGAACTCCTGCCTAAATTTTGAGATTATAAAGTTATAGAGCAAATAATATCCGATGCATAACTTTTATGCAATAAAATATTTAAATGAATGGTTGAATAATTGTTTCTTTTTAGTTTATTTGTGTGTTCATGTATGTATATGTACAGTCTTATGTGCTCATGAATATGTGTGTAATTGAGTGTGCAAGCCAGAGAGCAACCTCTGGTGTCATTCTTCTGACACGGTGAATCTATTTATCTTTCTTTCCTTGAGGAAGATTTTCTTATTTGCTTGGATTACTCAACTAGGGTAGGCAGGGTGGTTGACCAGCAAGGAAAAGGGATCTAATTCTCTCTACTTTTCAAGACTTAGGATTGTGCCACCATCCCTGGCATTTTATATGGGTTCCAGTGGTCAGACTCAGGTATTCATGCTGGTACAGCAAGCACTTTATTTATTATACACTCTTCTCAGCCTAAATAAGTGTTATATAATATATGGAAGTTCAGGGGGAACTTAGAAATTATGAAATATTAATATTTGGTCTCTGCTTCCTTTCTGGGCAGTGTAACAGAGCTGACCCTGTTGTCAGGGGCTTGAGCAAGCCCTGAGGACATTAAAGCAGTAGTCCTGACTCCTTTCACCATTTTCCCTACAGCAATCAGGAAAAAGGGCCTTTAGCTTGCCTGGGAAACACAGTAGGGGTGGCTTTGGCGATGTGGGTGAAGTGGACCTTGCTATTTGCAGCACTGGGCAAGCTAGCAGAAGTGGTGTGGAAGAACTCATTCAGGTAGTGAGAATGAAGGAAAGCTTCCTAGCTGACTAACACAGCTACCACCTAGGCCCAGAACCAGGGTTTTGAGTTGTCCCACCCCAAAATCCAATGAATCTATGAACTTGGAGCTTGTGAAGGGAACAAGCCTACAGCTCTAAATCAACAGGATCTCCAGGGCACAGGACAACAGCAGGCTGTCCAAGAGGAGTCCCATTGACAGTTCATTATCAGTGGTGTAGCAGAGGCCTTGATCTGAGCACTGACTCCTGATAATGAGCATGTGCAAGAAATGGATGGACTAAAGAGTTAACTGTGTCACACTACAGCTATCATGCCAAGCTTCTTCTTCTTCTTCTTCTTCTTCTTCTTCTTCTTCTTCTTCTTCTTCTTCTTCTTCTTCTTCTTCTTCTTCTTCTTCTTCTTCTTCTTCTTCTACTTCTTCTCC
>JAQHUG010000095.1:3661086-3676503 GCA_028555095.1 Dicrostonyx torquatus | reverse complement strand
GAAGACCTAGATATTAATCCATACACCTTCAAACTCCTAATTTTTTTAAAAAGGAAGCAAATAATATAAAATATAAAAAGCAAAGCATATATAACAAATGGTACTGACATAACTGGATATCAATATGCAGAAGAATGAAAATAGATCCATATCTCTTGCCATGCACAAAACTCAATCAGCTTCAATTGGAGCAAATCCACAATATAAAACCAACCACACTGAACCTTCCAGAAGAAAAATTGGAAAGTATACTTGAACAAATTGGTACAGGAGACCACTTACAAAATATAACTTCAGTACCACAGACACTGAGAGAAACAATTAATAAATGGGACCTCCTAAAACTGAGAAGTTACTGTAAAGCAAAGGATACAGTCAACAAGACAAAACAGCAGCCTACAGAATGGAAAAAATATCTTCACCAACCTCACACCAGTTAGAAGGATGATCTCCAAAATAGACAAAGAACTCAAGAAACTCATCATCAAAAAGATAAATAACTCAAAAAAATGAGGTACAGACCTGAACAGAGAACTCTCAGCAAATGAACCTAAAATGGCTGAAAACATATAATGAAATGCTCAACATCCTTAGCAACCTAGGAAATACAAATCAAAACAACTCTATGATTCTTTCTTACACCTGTTAAAATCGCCAATACCAAAACGCTGATGACATCTTCAGTTGCAGAGGATGTGGGGTAAAGAGGATACTCCTCCATTGTTGCGGGGAGTGCAAACTGGTCCAGTCATCTTGGAAATCAGTTGTTTCTTAGAAAATTAGGCATCAATCTACATCAAGACCCAGCAATACCACATTTGGGTATATACCCAAAGTATGCTCAATCATATCACAAGGACATGTGCTCAATTATGTCTATAGCAGCATTATTTGTCATAATGACAACCTGGAAACAACCTAAATGCCCCTTGACCGAAAAAAGGAAATCAAAAATGTGGTGCATTAATACACTGAAGTATTACATGGCAGAAAAATATAATGACATCTTGAAATTGGCAGCCAAAAGAATAGATCTAGAAAACATCATATTGAGTGAGGTAACCCAGACCCAGAAAGACAAATATAATATGTACTCACTCATAAGTGGCTTTGAGATATGAAACAAAGAAAAAGTAGCCCACAGTTGACAATCCAAGATAACCTAGATGTTCTCAACAAAGAGGACCCTAAAAGAGACATACATGGATCTTATTACATGGGATGTAGAAAAAGACAAGATTGCCTGAGTAAATTGGGAACGTGTAGATCATAGGAGAGGATAGAAGGGAAGGGGGAAGGGGGAGAAGTGAGCAGAAAAAAATATATAGCTCAACAAAAACAAAAAAGATGTTGTATTAGAACACAAAGAAAAATTATAGCAAAATTAAAAATATACTTGTTAATATCAATCATTCAGAGAACTTTGGCAATCTCAAGTTCACATTTAACAGTAATGCTGTAAAATGGTTTTAAAGGGGTTGCTAAGACTTGCTAGGGAACAAACTTCTATTAAACCTTTTGCTGAGGTATTTCTGTAGCAAAATAGACAGCATGAAGTCTCACGGTATGTCGGGGACTGTCGCCCCAACATAGAAACTGGTGTTTTTCCCCAAATGTGTTCCCGGAGGCGTGAGGAAGAAACAGGCTTTCACACCATCACCGTTCAAAAGCCACTTAGGACTACCTCTGTCCTTTACAGCGTGACCTTGCCATTATTGTCTCTCTCTCAAGCCCTATGCTTTGAATGTTCTTCCAACTCTTGAGGAATTCCCTATTCATATTTCTTTTCCAGGGCACCTCCTCACAGCCCACACACACCTGCATTCCTTTACCAGCTTTGGAGTCAGCCACCTCTTATTGAGCAATCTACATGTGAAAAGGAAGGCTGGAGCCAAGTCTTTATATTATCTTTCTAAATTAGCAAAGTATTCAAGGCCTTGGCCATGCTAGGCTGGAGGATGTTGGAGCCCACAATGCTACAGATAATCTTAGACTTACTAGGAAGAAACTGGAATATGTATCAAGAAACTGCAAATGTCAAGTGAAAATAAATGAAAGTATATAAAACTATTCCCCTTTAAATGTTAGAAGCCTAGAAGCTGTTAATAGGTCTATTTATTCTATAATGATGTGCAAATTTCATGCCTTGTATATATGCCAAAATATTTCTTATCATTACAATCTCGTGAGCTGTTTTTTAGTTATCAAAAAAAAATTCTTAACTTTTAGTCTTTACAGGTGATATCCATTTCGCTTTGATGACTTGCATTGATTTTTTTCCATCACAATTTTATACACAGATACATTGTATTCTTATTACTGTGCTGCGTGCCTGCTCACATCCCTGCCACACCCCATGACTCACATCTTTTCCCATACTCACATCCTTTTTTTGGCCTGAGTTATACTAGAGATATCTGTGTCATCATGATGGGGGAAATATTCAATGTGGAGTTTGTGAGCAAGTTCATCAGTAGGTGCATGGCTGATGACAATGGCTTTTCCTCCACAGGATCCATAAACAGAAGTAGTTCATCTTGAAGAAACAGGGAACCATGGGATCCTACTCATCCATGACAATCGGCTACAGCTGTTTTGGGATAATATTACAATAGCTGCATCTCACCCGGAAGATAGTATTTTGCAGATGCTAATCTTGTCTTCTGGCTGTTACAAAATTTTCAACTCTTTTTTTGTGATGTTGCCTGTACCTTAAATATGGTGGTATATGTGTGCTGTTCTGAGCTGGGCTATCAACCATCAGCCTCACCATCTAGAATAGTCATGTGTCTCTAGTCAGTTCAATTCATTGAAAAAACAAACAAACAAGACCACTTCTGGTAGTGACTGGAAGTACTATTTGACCATATATTTAAAAAAAATACACATTGATAAGGTACTTTGGTCCCATAATTATTTAGGTAAACAATAGTAATTTTGCCCCTAAGTTCAAAGGTTCTTCAGCTTTGATTATTTGACTAAATTTACAATTGCAAACATAAGTTTCTTATTGTGGAAAAGGCTTCAAATCCAGACAGAGTGATATAGCTTTCTTTGTAACAGTCATTTCACTGTTGAACTCATCTTATCTAGCAAAATGGTATTATACATTATGTAAGTGTTAAGTCCCATAGATAATAATGTGAAGTATGCTTAGATAACCTATTTACAACAAAACAGCAAAGTAATATAATAAAATCTATATTTTCTCCATTTTGGGCATGAATTTAGATTTTTTTTTTTACTGTTCCATTGAAACACAGAAAGTTGAAATATATGTTCATAAAGTTTGCTTATTCATATATGAGATTTTCTCATCTATATGTGTATATGCATATGTGTGTGTGTGTGTGTGTGTGTATACCAGAGATTAGTTTACAAAATTGTATCTGCCATGGGTGGTCTGGAATCACACAAAAATGTTTCTGATATGGTATTCTGAGCAAGCCAGTAACACAGAGGTGGGTTCAAAATGAATTAATTAACTGAAAACAAATATGATAAATATTGTAGTTTCATGAAATGAGACTCATTTCTTTATGCCTGAATTTGTTTTACTTATAATTCACATAGTAATTTATTTTATAACTTCTGTTAACATAATCCCTTGTGAATATATATACATATATTCAATATGTATATATGAATTGAATGCATATTTAAAATAACCAAAGATACAGAATGTGAGCCATCTGTCACTGATATCTCTATACAAATTCATTGTTATAGTAAGACACAGCTAATTGCTTATAATGACATAGGTTAATGCAATTTATCTGAAAGATATGTGTCAACTTTTACTTCCATGGCATTTGCTTATTTTTTATCTTTGTCTTCCTTTAGAATACTTATCTTCTGATAATCAAATAAAGGTTGTACAAATCTTAGCATAAATATTTCCTTCTCATTTTGCAAGTGTGTTCTCAGAGTAAGTAATCTTCTGATTCTGGATTTGCTGGATCCCTTGCAATCATGACTAATACAAATAAGACTGGCTGGTCAAATGCTGTGTGATAATGGAATAAAAAGTAAAGTCGACATTAAGATTATTCTCACTAGATTATTCATTGAAAAGTATCAGATTTTCTGTTTCCTTCTTATTGAGGACACTCTCGACAGTGGGACTAGCAGGAGCACGAGGACACTCCTTGAAATAGGACTGCAATAGGAGACCTGTCGATCTGGACACAATACAGGGAGGAAACACCAACTGACAGAATTCCCAATTGCTTTGTTTTCTAATAACTCTTTGAATGCACGCCAGTCTGTAACTCAAGGCATCTGAAAGCAAATTAGAAAGGTGTGTCAATCACATGGAAATTAATTTCTAAAATCTCAGCATTGTCCTCAGTAAATGGATGGATTTATTGAGCCTGCCTTCAAATATTTGACCTTGTTTCTGCTCAAAATCTAAAAACTATCTAACTAATCAAGCGTAGTCAAAAAGAAAGAGAAATCCCATCAATAATATGGCATGAGGTATTGTTTCAGTGGGACCATCCATACCAATTCATACTGAAAGGATCACAAATGCTCAGACCTATAGTATTTTCATTAGTTGGCCATTATTTCAGGTAGTCTTGCTGACAAAGAAAAATCTTTACCTGTTTTATTTTATGGTTTCTGAATTTTCATTCTGCCAGATGGATGCTTACCTAATTGCAAAACAGATTGTATCTGCATCTACAAAGCAAATTGAATCGGAGACTTGAGCATTAATCTCCAGGCCATATGTGTATGTTGTCCTAAGTAAATATGACAATAGCACCCAGCTATCATTGCGTGCTATTTATATAATGGCAGAAGTCTATCTCTACTGATTCATCCATGAATCAGCGTTTTTCTAAATGGTGATAGGTGACTGATGCTAGAGTCACCAGGTACTGTGTTAAATGCATACTCCAGGGTTTCTCTCAAAATCTACACTGCCAGAGTTGCTGAAGTAGAACCTCAGATGCCCTGAAGTTTTAAACAAACACTCTTCTATAGAGATTCCCATAAACAGTAAGTGCTGAAAATGAAGTTCCTCATAAAACAGTGTTTCAAGAGGAACTAAACATTGATCAATGCTGCATCGGATGAAAGTTACAAAAGAGATTACTGTCTCTTCATATTTGTATGTGCATAAAATAGTTTCTAACAACAATAGAGCAAGCATCTTGATTCTCAAGATTCGCTTGGCTGGCACTGAAGGAGGGATGTTCCTGGACAGTGGACCCAAAACACCTAAACACATACTGGGCAGCTGAGCACTCAAAAGACAAATACTGGAGGCTAAAGCTACTATGACGAAGAAACCCTGTTCTATACATCAAGTAAAATGTGTCTGCAATCTCTTGGACTATGCAGAAACTTGTGGCTCACAACTCTGAAATACAGATCATTTTTCTGAATGTACATGGGAAGAAAGTTTCAACTTGAATTTTGCCTAACATTTTCTTACAATTGTCTTCCTACTTGAAGAATTTCACCCTTATTTCAATTATTTTTTCATTGTTTCATGGCAAATGTCTGTTACTGCTGTACAAACAGCATTTCCACCAGAAACTATGAACTTAGTCTTAGTAGGTACTTAATAATAGGATTCTAATTAATTTAATTTGCTTTAATCTCTGCATGTTTTAGTTTGTCCTAAGGAATTGTACATTTCTACATATTTTAAAAATACTGATAAGAAATTATTCATGCAATAAATAATTTCAAGCAAATTATAAAGAATTCTTCTGTTCTCATATCTCATCACAGAAAATTCATATAGCAAGAGAAAAAAACTATTGTATAAAACCACAACCAATGAAAATGCAGAAAACAAGTAAGTATGTCGTGTCCAATCCAAGCAGAACATTTCCTGAACCTAAGACTCACTGCTCCTTGCTGAAGAGGATTCAAACTTTTGTAAGAACCAATGCAACAAAAAATTTGCTGTAAGATTATACAAAGAGGCCACACATATAACACACACTGTTTTTCTGAAATTATTGGTAACTACCAAGATATTTGGACAGTCAACAAGGAACATTATGAAAGAGAATTATTTAACAGGTGTTTTCAACTTTCCACCTGAGAAAGGTATATGCTGTAGTCATATAAGACTCCTGCTTGCTAGCAAAATAAACATTAGTTGTAAAGGCCCTCCTTAGTTTTCTATAAATTTATTATCATATATCAAACACCTATACTGATCAAAGTAGAAGAGGTTCAAATATGTTTTCCAAACTATGTAATAGAATAAAGTATAAAAAAGATAATGCGAATTAATAATGATTTAGAATAATGAAAGCAGTAAAATATTACTGATTAGAGTTAATCTATATAATCCTATCTAAATCCTAGTGGTCAATATAAATGCTGTGAAATGTGGGGCTTCTTCTTAGTCAGTCCAAGTATTCTTATGAATATCTTTTAAGTAAATAATCAGGTAATTGTACATTTACTTTTGTAAGTATCAATACTATCCTTGAAAATAGAATATTTTTATTAAACATTGGAGACACATGAAATAATGATTAAATAGGCTTCATGCAATTATTGTAACATTTAATAATAGGGTGCATGTAGCAATAGTAGTATATAAGTAGAAATTTAAAGAATGCATAATACAGAGAAATATATACATAAAAAAGAAAATATATGGTTACCATTCAGTGAATAAAGTGAAGTGTGCTCTGCTTGTTCCAGGTGTGAGAGATTTCATGTCTGTGTTTAACTATTCCACAAGGAGCTGTTGCTGTTCTCAATAATTTCTCAGAAGCTGTAACCAATTATGTCAGTCAACCACAACAGAGTAGGTAGTCTTTCAATGCCTACTGGGAAAAGGATGCTGAATCTCATGTGTACTCTTGAATTTCTGTAAAGAATAATGGCATCTCCTGTTACTCTACTATTAAAATTTCTTGCCAGCATCCCTTACTTGTCAAACTCTAAATTTGATCTACTGAGAAAATGAATTGTGGGAATTGTAGTTCTCAAGATTTCCAAGGGACTATAAAAGGAGTAGCGCAACACTCAGTTGGCAACCCCACATAGAAATATAATGTGATGCTAATAATAGTTTCATGAATAACACAATCTTTATGGAGAGAGCTTTTGTACTTTCAGTTCTTTATCTTTTAATTTCCAAGTCTTTCACAGAGAATATTATTGATAATATCAGAACAAATGTCTAGTTTTTACTTTGCAAATATTGGAAATTGGATGCCAATACAATCCTAGATCCTTTCTTGTGAAAATGAAACATGTTGGCATCTCAGAGGAATCTTGTACACTTCCTGGGAGTGGGAGTATGGCTCATCTGCACTATATATTACCTAGATTTTGTCACTATGACAAAATGTCTTAAACACGATAGTCATAATGAAGAAGACGCCTGTTTGGATCATAGTTTTATAGGTCCAAAGATAGAGAGTTGGTAAATCTTTGTCCTTGCCTACTGCATAACTTAAAGATTGTGGCAAAAGCAAATAAAAGATCAAGGAAAATATCTCCTCCTCAGGCTAGTGACGGAGAGATGTATGAACGGGAAAATGGGGTAGAGCTTCAGATGGGAAAGAGTTCTGTAGTCTTCCTCCAAATAATAGTATTCCCTCTAAAATTAAAATATTTGGTCCAAGATTCTCAGCAGCCTTAGGTGGTGAACAGGGAAAAACAAAAGGTTACATGTTCTGGAAAACAAACAAGCAGAGTCACTGGAAATGGGGATTCTGATCCCCTAAACTTTAGAAAGAAAATAATTCACAATATAGTCAGATTGTGGTAAATACTTTAATACATAGCCATCTAGGCAAGATTTCTTTGCAAGTAACTCCTCTGAAATCTTCATTCAACTCTTCTGCAATGAGACTTCCTGTAGGAGTCTGTGACAGCAGCAGGGGCAGCACTCATTTTATGTGCTGCTGTGGGAAGACAGAAAAGAAAACTGAAGAGATTTGAATGCAGTTGGTGGAAGTATAGTGCACTCAATGTGCATATAAAATTGCTTTTGAATAATTAGGCACTCTTACTCATTGCGAAGTGCTGAGGTATTAGGTGCATATAAGGCCTCTTGACTTCAAGACCTAATAATGAGATTTTAGGTGAGGACTCAAAAAGGAGTTAATTAGCCATTTGCAATCCCAGATTATTCACCTATAGGGTAAAGGTGTTTGATTACAAGTTTTATAATTTTCCTTCCAGCTCGGGCAGGCTGTGTTCACTTGAACACATCACAGGCAGTGCTTGGACAAAATGCCAAACATGGAAATGTTATCTCCAGTTCCCTACCAGGCACGCGACTATCATCTTTCTGCTCTATTGCCCTTAGGCACCATCCCAAAACATCTCTACTTGGGATTTTTCCAACCTTCTTCTTTTAGTTAGAGTTCATCAGCTCAGCGTCTCTTCCATATCTAATATGATGCATAATATGTGCTGCTGTGATGGTGTGAGCTAATGAGGTAGTGGCTTGCCAGATGGTGTATTTGCATTTTAACAGGGGCCTTCTGGAAACAATGCATTAGTACAAAGGAGTGCTTTAATTGATGCTAGTGTTATCAAACAAGGTAGGCCTCCTGAGGAGAACGACCACAGATAATGGAAGATAAGTCAATCAGTTTGCCAAGCTCAAACTATTCCTATTTTAGATATTACATTACCAAAGGTAGAGCAATTTATGCTATTAAGGTGTTTGAATGGCCTCTCAAATGAAAATATTTTCTTTTGCTTGAAATTCTCACACTTTCATCTCGCGGAGTAACCTTTCTGTACACTGTAAAGATGTGATGCTCCCATGGTTAATAAAGAGCTGACTAGTCAGGAGCAGGGAGCCCTTAAGCTGGAGAGCCAAACTAAAAGAATGCTGGGAAGAAGGGTGAAGTCACAGGAGCAGTGAGCCAGACACAGAAGGAAGTAGAAAATGTATATGTCATGTTGAATAAAGGCATCTGCATATGGTAGCACATAGACACAAAATATGGGCTAATTTAAGCCGAAAGATATAGTTAGTAATAAGCCTAAGTTATCTGTAGTAAGGGGAGGCATGGGCTGTGTCCCGCCCGGCTCCCAGAGCAGGCGGGCTGTATTACTGAAATACTTACACACAAACTGTATTCATTTAAACTCTGCCTGGCCCATTATCACTAGCCTCTTCTTGGCTAACTCACATCTTAAACCAATCCATTTGGTGGCTTACTGGAAGATTCTAAACTACGGCCATCTCGGGTAAGAGCATCATGGCATCTGTTACACTTCCCTCTCACAGCCTTCCGTTCTGTCTACTCCACCCACCTAAGGGCTGACCTATCTTACAGGCCAAGGCAGTCTCTTTATTAACCAATGAAAGCAACACGAAATACAGAAGATCCCTCCTACACCAGGTATCAGCTGAGTTTTATAATTGATAATAAGTCTATGTTTGGTTACTGAGGAGTCACTGGTTCCAAAAAAAAATGCTCCACCTACACCTACATTAAGCCAGTAGACTCAAGAATTTAAGTAAGCATCACACAGATTAAAGGTGCTAAGCCACAACTAAAGTAATTGTTAACCAGTAGACAAATCAGTTTGTATAAAAAAGGTGTTCCCTACACACTGCCACTCATTTTGAGGAACAGACTAAAATTTGTACATAATCTGAGTGACATTTAAAAATTGGATAAAAAAATAGCTCTACTGCTATGGAAACTGGATTGAAAATCAGGGCACCTGGAGCTAATTGCTAGTAAGTTAATTTCGCCTATACATAAATGGAAGTTAATAGCAGATATTGTAAACTGTTGCAATGGGAGACAATTTTCTGAGGCTTTTCAGTACAAAATTCTTGAATTGTTACTGTTACATTATAGTATTGTTGTGTCCTAAATGAAATAAGAAAGGTAGGGACAACGTATAAAAGAGGGCAGAATGAATCTGAAGAACATTCCTAACCTGTAATCATGACTTTAATTTGTTCTGAGTCTTTCTTTGTGTGAGAGTTCTTTACCAAACAGGACATTTGTCATTTTATTTATCTTTATTTACATTATGCACACATTCAATTTATCTCTTTATCTGACAACCATCTATGTACTCTATAGCTATCTATCTATAATTAACCTACCTATCCATGCATCCATTTGCCTACCCACAAACCCACCCGTCTTTCTGTCTGTCTATCTATCATATATCCATCTGTTTCTAGAAAATATAATTTCTAGATATCATATAACACCATCATTTATAGACTTTATGGTATAATGAAGGAACTTTATGTCAACTAAAACTTGTCTTTACCCTTGTTTACTGCTGAAACTACAACTCTCAGACTGTGTCAGAGAAACCTCCTTTAGTCAAGGGTAGCAATCAAAACAACTGCTCAAACACTGATAACTGTTTACTTATGTATTCATAGACTACACTTTGGCCCAAGAAGAAAAGTAATAAAATGATTAATGGACAAATTAATTAAAACATACAATAATTTATTAATAAGATAACTTACAGCAGCACAAATTCCATAGAAATCATTTGTGAACTATAATGGCCAGTGGTTTCCTCCCATTCTCATGTGAAAGGGAAGTCTCCAGCTAGCACTTCTTAATTCTGTAATGAAAAGGTTAACTTATTGTTCCTCTTTTTCTTACACCAGACAAATAAACCATTGAGATTTAATCAACAAGGAAGACACAGTGATTTAATATGTAATTTTTAAAATCTTGCTATGAATTTAATGGCCACATACCTACTTTCAAATTAAATAAACAAAAACATTTTCTCTCTCATCAACTTTGCATATGTTGAATTTATTGAGCCATATATTATACCATAAACTCTATGGAATAATCAAATGCTTTGGGTTTTATAGTCTTTGGTTCCCATAAATAAATGCTTAAAATGAAAAATGTGAAAAGTTATAAAAATAAAGATTTTCCTTAGCATTTCTTGGGCAACAAACTATAAAAATAAGTGCAAATGCTCTGTATAGAGCAAATGTCTAAAGTACTTCCGTTAAACGAACAAATGGGCTTAGCACTCCAGTTGCACCTATTAAATCTCAATAATTTAATAAAGTTACATAAAGAATTTTTTAAATAAAAATATCATGTTACTGTGTTAAAACAATCAGAAAAAAATCTATAAAATACAAACCCATTAATTATTCCTCATTTAGCTCTGTTGTTATCACATGGCATAGAGACTAGCAAAATAATTATAAATTCTTTATGTAAGTCCTTATGTGTAAAATAAGGACTACCTTCTTGCCTCTTTTCTTCTTTTATGTCCCCCCTTTTTCTCCTCCTTTCTTCTCATCTTGTTTTGGACCTATTTTTATTTTTCTCTTTCACAAGTTTAAGATGTAATTATAATTTAACATGAATTCAAGCTTATCCAAAATTGGTGTCAATAAACTATGTTGAAGTGATAAGCCTTCAGAATACTATTCGTGTGTGTGTGTGTGTGTGTGTGTGTGTGCATGCCTGTGTATGTGTGCTTTCATCGTATGGGTGGTTGTATTTTGAGGCCAGAGATAAATATCAAATAGTGTTTAATATTGCTATCCATTTTATTTTATTATTTTTGATACTATAGTTAGATACAGCATTTGTTCTTTCCCCTGCCTCCCTTTGAACCCTCCCATATGCCTCTTTCTGCTCTTCAAATTTGTAGCCATAGCTTTAGCTAATACATTTTATTTTGCACATGTATTTCTATCTCCTCATAAAATTTCACAGTGCTACAGCTTGTTCATTCCACATTCCTTTGAGAACAAGTCTGTGTAAATTAACTGTTAAGAGAGAGATCATCTATTAGAGAAGATTTCTATTTGTTCTTTAGTTCATATATTCTGTATGTCTTTAACTTCTATCAAACACAATTTAGTCATTTTAAGTCATTGTGCATTACTTTCTTCATTTTGGTAGCGAGTAAAGAAGGCCACTAGAATATTGTATTGAAGATAGGTTCTTATGAAAGACAAGTTAGTGTAAAGAACCTGAATAATTGAATTTCTATTGCACAAACGTTGAAAGTTTCTCTGATTCATCATATGTGATTTTTTTTCACCTTGTGCAATGTTTGACTTTTTGTGGGAGATGAAATAGCTCTTCACAGAGCTAGTAATGAAGCAAGCAATGTTAATTGAAAGTAAAGAAAAGGAAGAGCCTATCATGTATTCCTTTAACAAACTTCACACAGGCCAACATTCATGGTTTTACCTCTTAATACGTGGAAGAGATTTTTGTACAGAATCTTGATATCTTTATGTTTGGGCTCATGGTACATAAATTCATTTTGTGCTACTGTTTGATATTTTATATCATATTTTCCGACATAGTCAATTCTTATTTTCTCTCTCACCATTTTGGAGCTCAGGACACAGGCTGAATCTAAGGCCTGGTCTCTGAGACTAATAGCTGGGATAGTAATAATGATAGCTGCAGTCACTGGAAATTCGAGGATCACATTCCAACTCAGACAAATATGGGACAACATGTCTGCTTGCCATTACAAAATTCAAAGTGACTTCTTTCTTCATACCAGCAAGAGAGTGAAGTGTGGTCTTCAGACGATTCAGCAAGTATCCCAGATTACAACTTGCCAGTTATTACAAAATTATCTAATGTTTCATTTGATTCACATACAGTCAGGTGACTGAATTCCTACCACCGGTAGACTTTATATTACTCGCCCACTTGGGCATGACCACTTATATTATATATGCCAATGTAAAGCATGCCTCTGGCCTCTTTTCCAGATGCAGGATTCAGTTGTTGTTCCTCATTCCAGCAGATGATTGTGATCTGTGAGTCTTCTCCTACATAAATAACCCTCTATTATACTTAGTTCTGAGCTAGTGTGGATTTCTTTTAAGTGTTATTCTTCATTAGGACTCTACATCTAGAAATTCCTTTTCCATATACCATAATCTGTCAATGTGTATACCCTTCATCCTGAATGGTCCTTCCACACTAAGGAGGGGAAGACTGGAAAAGGTAGAAGGTCCTTTGGAAACTATTATAGAAGTCTTCCTACCATACTGCTAGTCTCTTATCCAAGATTTTTTTGGAGGGTACAATAAAAAATTACATTATTCTTATTTCCTCTATTTCCAAATATGAACAATTCTTCCTAAAAATTTGAACATTTATACTTTAATTGGTGAGTTTCTCTGCTTTTCCTTTTTTTCCATCTCACAGGTATGCTGCAACTATACAGATTTTCACAATAGCATTTTTTCTATTTAAGAATTATTGTAAGAATTACATTATGGCATAATTTATATCCAGGACAACCTTATGATGTATATATTTATTATTATTTTTACAGTACATATGAAGGAATAGAGCTAAGAGAAAATCTAGGTGATTTGTTTAAGGAAATGTTCTATAATTATGTTAGAAAACAACAGACTTAAGTAATGATAAGCTAATCTTTATAAAATATAACTGTTTCTAAAAAGGATGTCTAACCAAATATATAAAAGATAAATTTGAAATTCATTATATATACTAAAATTGCTAAAATACTGCTATTAATATGAATATATAAAAATTAAAACAAAAAATTCATTTAAGGTTTAAAATATCTACAAACAAATATTTGTGAGGCAATAAATATAAATGATGACTTATAGCAAAGGAAATGTTAAGTTAAACTAGGATTACACATTCAGTTGCAAATTTAGGGTTCTATAATATTTAAAAATACATTTGTTTTTGTAATATAAAGAAATGGGCATTTTAATATGTTATTGGTAGAATTTCAGGTAAGTAAAATTTTGATACCCACTCACCAATATTTATAACTTTTTAGAATACAAAGAGCTTATAAACTAATATTAAGGTTATAGTAGGTAAATAGATCTACATTTGGATGAAACATGGTTCACAAAGAAGAAAAACAGAGAATTCATAAAATAAACCACCAGAGCTTAGATTTATCAGAGAGATTAAATAAGCCAATAGAGCAAAGACAGACTTTTCAACAATGGATGTTGAGCAATTAGACATACATTTGCAGAATCATAGGCTTGTTTTAAAAAATGTATCCAGGCCAACACAAGGAGACTGTAAAATGGTACATCCGTTTCGCATACAGTTTCATAGTTTCTTCAAAAATGACTCAAAAATTAATGTAACGGGCAGTAATTACATTGACTGGCTTTATGACAGTATAATAAAATGCATATTCATACAAAATCTTCTATATGTGTGTAAATAAAAGCTTTTTTTATAATAACAAACTCTGGAAATGACCCAGATGTCTGCCTGTAAAAAAAAAAAAAAAACAAAAAAACCCTCTGCAATAAAAAATGACAACTGTGGTAAATATAATATCTCAAATAATACTCTAGTAACTTTTCTTAATGAGGTTAATAATTCCAAGAATTTCTGTGTCATCTGAATTATATTACATATCACTGTTGAAATGAAATGAGAATTATGTAATAAAACGTGGTAAGAGAACAGAGTGTAGACAGAAAATGAACAGCAGGCAGGAGTCAATGGTAAACAAATGTCTTTGTTGTCTTTTCAGTAATGGGAAAGACATATGCCTGTACTACTAATAAATTTTTGAAGAGCTACAGGTGTGATGAGTAATCCTGGTTGGCTTTTTGACACATCTGTAAAGATCAAACCTTAATTGACAAAATACATTTATCAGGTTTGCTTATAAACAAGCCTGTGTGGGCTTTTTCTTGATTCCTAATTAACTCAGTAGCACTCAGGACACAGTGGCAATATCCTTAAGCAAGAGGATCTGTGCTACATCAGAAAGACAGTAGGCCATGAGCCTGTGAAAAAGACAAACAGCATGCTCCTATGGTGATGATGGAAGTAACAAAACAATCCCACACTAGTTCAGAATTATAAATAATAAAAGGGTTATTTAACTAAGGGGAAAACTTACAGATCAGTGTCTTAGATAACAGTCCTTTGCATGCACAGGAACAGAGTCTACCAGTCAGAAGGGAGCCAGAAGCAAGAGAGTGGGCACACGTTTACAGCTGCTTTTAAGGAAAAGAGACCATGCCCAAGGGGGTTGGTATCTTAAAGGTTATTGGCTGAAGGAGCAGAATGTGCTCCCACAGCACCTCCCCCTTCTGTTTAAATAAGAGAGTTATACGCCCAATATAAAACTATATATAATAGGAATAGAAATCAAACATAATAAGAATCACAACCAGAATAAACAATATTAAGCAAGGAACATATGCTAAATGTTTTAATAAACACTCTATCCTATGGGGTCTAAGTCTGGTAAAGGAAATGGCTTGCTTAGATCATAAAAGCACAGTAAGTACGACTATCTAATCTTCAACATCTTTGAAGGCCTGAGAAGGGAGATAACATTACTTGAGCAACAAGGAAGTACAATCAAGTAGCTTCCAAAGTAAGCAATCTATGACAAACAATTAACTACCTGAGCAATCACCCAAAGTCTCACTTTGTAACTTTGAAGCAG
>JAQHUG010000095.1:3638660-3655605 GCA_028555095.1 Dicrostonyx torquatus | reverse complement strand
GCTGGATTCTGGCATTGTCATGTTGCTTTTAAGGTTGATGGAGGAATTCCTGGATTGGTGCCTGCCCATCTTTTCCCCTCCTCAGTCAAAAGGGCTGACTTCTCCTCCAGTGGGGGTGGCTAGATCGGAAGCCCTTTCCAAGGGCCTGCCACACTCGGCAGGTCCCTTCTCCTCCGGTGGGGGTGGCTAGATCTGAAGCCCTCTCCATGGGCTTACCTCAGTCCAAAGGGCCGACTTCTACTCCAGTGGGGGTGGCTAGATCGGACACCCTCTCCAAGGGCCTGTTGCACTCTGCCAGGCCCTTCTCCTCCAGTGGGGGTGGCTAGATCGGAAGCCCTCTCCAAGGGCCTGCCGCACTCCACCGGGCCCTTCTCCTTCAGTGGGGGTGGCTAGATCAGAAGCCCTCTCCAAGGGCTTACCTCAGTCAAAAGGGCCGACTTTTCCTCCGGTGGGGGTGGCTAGATCAGAAGCCCTCTCCAAGCTGACAGATCATTTTTAGAGGCAAGAAAATTTTCAGAACCGTCTTACTTTGTCTTGGCAAGATTTTACAGTCCTGCTTATACATTTCCAGATACCATGTACCTTGTCAGTAGTTGAGACATGGGCAGTTCCTTGCCCAAAGGCCAGTCAGTTTTGCCAAAAAAAACCAACCTCCAAGTGGAGGTTTGGTGTTCAACATTCTCTTGGGAATTGATTGGTGTTGTCAGAAGCAATCATGTCTCATATCAACAGAACCCTAAAGATCCTTGAAGTGGTTAAAGATTATGTATCTAGACAGTATATAATCTCTATATATCTAAAGAAACTAATTTATCTGACTGTATGTACAACAGGCATGAACAACTATTGACTGACCTATAATAATTAAAACCTGTATAACTTAGACTAAATCTTTATGTCAGAATATTAAATAATCTGCAGACAAATGTGCAACAAATGAGGACAATGACCTCAAAGTGTAAACATTGTATGAATTTCTTGATCAGAGGTAGGAGTAATATATAATGCAATATGAAAATATATATTAAAAGTTGTATCAATATAAAAAAGTCATAAACAGAGGTAGAAACATGCATGCATACAATCTGACAGAATAACTTTTCATAGGTGTACAAATAATGTAAAAAAATAACAAATATAATTTGAGCTTGTATCTATATAAAAAAACTATACCAACAAATTATCCATGAATAGTAGCTCACAAGTATTCACTCTGCTACCCACTATTATTATCCCTCTTACTTGAAAAAACATAATTTTTACCCCAACCCTCTATCTTGTACAAGTAATAATAAACAACCCATAATCAGTGTTCCCAACCCTGAGCACAAACATTTTTGGGATGGGGTGTTGTCGTCTATAAAAGTGCTTCCCACGTCATGAGGATGATGTTCTGTCATCAGGATTTTTTCCTAAAATTTTAATGGGATCCTGCAAAATTAAAGTGATGGTTAAGTTTCAAAATTACTGTCTAGTATAGTTGCAAACAATTTCCGAGCAGTTGATAGTTTTTTTTTTCTTCATAGTTCTTATTTGGAGTTATAACCTTCAACGTTATAAGAAGGTGCACCATTTCAGCAGCTTGTACTCCTCCTCTGAAAAAAAAATCTTATATTAATATTGTCAGCATCATGATGTCATCTCAACCAGGTGGAATTGTTGCTATTGGGCCCCATCTTATTCTGGGAAACTTCAAAGATTACTGCAGGAAAAGGATCTGTAGAAAAATCTATTGTTCATCATGGAAAACTTAAACATCATTCATAAAACATACATTCAATGAAGAATACGATATAGAATACAAAATAGAGATAGAGCAAAAAAATTTTTCCTAAAGTCTTCCTTCTGTCCCATACCAGATGGTTCCTGATATGAGATAGAAACTCTGAATGTTCCTTTTAACAACATGTTTGGATTGAGAGAACTACATAGCCAAAGTCCAACTCCAAAATCAGCTCTATATATTCATCAATATACAAAGTTTAGTATAAAAAGAGAGTATCACTTTTACAAATTATTTCATTAGGCTTGAATGGGATTGGCATCCATATGTTCATATATTTCATGATTTGGTTCCCAGTTGATGGCTGTTTGTGAAGGATTACTAGGTGATATGGAGGAGGGGGTCCCACTGGGCAAACTGAGGTTTTCCCGCACAGGCCTACACTTTGTCTGTCTGGCTCCTTGGGGATCAGATGTAAGCTCTCAGCTACTGCTGAATCCGCATGCCTTCCTGCCTACATCATGCTCACTCGCTGAAACACTGAACTCCAAAATTAAATGTTTTCTACCATAAATTGCCTTGACCACAGTGTTTTTATATGGCACTTAAAACTAAGACAGAAGTTGGTGCCAGAGGGTTAGACAAGAGCTGACAGTCTGACCATGCTCTGAACATGCTGTATTTTGGAGAAATGTTGGAATGTGGCAGATTTTGGAACTTTCGGCCAGGAAAGGGGTTGGATCTTCAATTGTGGTCTAATGTGGCACCTTAGTAGAATCTTGGAAGATGGCAGTGCTGAGGGCAATGGAAAGTCTGGAGACCTGGATCAAGAGGTTTCAGAGGAAACAATATTAGTAATTTGACTAGAGAAAACTCTAGTAATATTTTACCATAGGATAGGGCTACATTTTTGTTCTTGTCTTAAGCATCTGTCTGAGACATCACCCTCAGAGAAGCTTCCTCTGGCAGCTAATGTAGCAGAAACAGTTACCCACACCCAAACCTTAGGCAGAACTCTGGGATCCTGGAGGAAGAGGAAGAGAAAGGCTTATAGGAGCCACTCTGATCAAGGACCCAAGGTAAACACAGCCCACAGAATTAACTAAGCTGGGCTCATAGTGGCTTGGGAGACTGATATGGTGTGGTAATCACCAAACCTTTGTGGGTCTGTCCTTTGCATAGAGGCTGTAGTTGTTTAATTGGGGTGATTGTCTGATGCCTACAGTGGAAGTGAACGTGTCTCTGACTGTTTTGCCTGCACTTGGGAAAACTGGTTCATTCTTGATATGAGGGTTTCAGCCCAGCCTTATTGCATCTTGTTATATCATGTTTGGTGACATAACTAGGAAGCCTGTTTTTTTTTTTCTGAATGAAAATGGAGAAGTAATGAATCTAGGGGAGAGAGGAAATGGGAGAACATTGGAGGAGCAGATGGAGGAGAAGCTGTGGTCTAGATGTGTTGTATGGAAAAGAATGAATAAGTAAATAAAAAAGAATCTGTCTGAGATTAAAGTGTTTGAAACTAATTTTGTTCTCAGAGGAGATTTCATGACAACGTATTGCTGCTTCTGCGTCTTTTAGTGATGACACCCATGTAGGTCTACAGCGAAATAAAGCAGGGCTAAATAAATATAAGTGTATATGGTTGGAGGATACATAGAACATTAGAAAACTTAAGAGCTAACACATGCTCAAATAGGTGTGCGGTTGAGAGAAGAACCTCATTGCAAATGGAATAAATGCACTTGTGGTATGAAGGAAAGGCCCCATACCAACCTTTTCTGCAATTTGTAAAAAGAGGTAAAGAAGTGTTCTCCTCCAGGAACAAATGACAATTTATATAAATAAAATTCAAAGCAGGCAGCAGAACTTAGCAGCACGAATCACTTGGTGCTGCCATAACTGTCATAAATGAAGGATACATGAATTAAAGGGTTGTGGAATCTTCATTTTCCATTGTTGAAAGTCTCTGAGGCCAGTCTTGTGAAAGCTGATTCCCTGTGTAGAAGCCCAGGGACCCATTGTGTGACACAATCCAAGTGAAATCTGGATTCTGTTGTAGACCTCAAGATATTGGAGATGCCAGAGCCTTGGAATATCTTCCATGAAGAGTCGCCTACAGGAAATGGCACCGACCTGAGAAAGAAGTATATTTCAGTCATCATAGTTTGAAAAGGAACCATTCAAGCTTTTGACAAAGGACCTGAAGATACAGGACTTGGAGTTTGCCCTGCTGAGCTGCAGTCTGTCTTTGGTTCAGTATTTCCTCACTGAACTACACCATCTCTCTGGAACTGTAATGTATATTATGTAGCGCTATTTGTTGGAACTAAGAAATTTTTCTTTTAAGTGGGGTACAATTAGGAGATCACCATGAGTTACAGAGGATACTTTAGACTTTGAACTTTTAAAGGAGGAACCCTTTTACTCACAAGTAATACCGACACAGTAAGAGGGGATTAGGTCATGAGAGTTCTTCCTTAGTATATGTGTTCAATGTGATCATTGTAATAAAAGATGCTTCACTCAGCTTTTGGCTTGTTCACCCTTCTGTATTCCTTGAACAGTAATTGAAGCTCTCACCAGAAATCCGCAGCTGTTGATGTGATTCTCTCAGACATCCTCATATCCAGAATTCTGAGAAAGTGCATGTCTCCTTACGATAATACTTCCTAGTGTCCAGTTTCTTCTGACAGCACCATAACAGCAAAACAAATTGAACTAGTGTTTAAGGGGTAGAGGTGGTTAGAGAAACCATACTGTGATGAAAAACCATTCCTTTTACTGAATATTTCAATTATCATGAAAAAAATGTTGGTAGAAATATATAGGGTTACAGCTATTTGGATGAAGTATGAAATACAAGGAATAAAGTATTAGAAAACAGGATAATTGCTGGCCTTACTGTAAAGTGAAAAAAGAATTTGGTGAAATTATTCCGTGTCCTAGTTTTTGGTGGTTGGTTAGACTTAAGGGCAATGTGCTTGGATATTTGACAGAAGTATTTCCGAGCACAAAACACTCACTGGCTCCCATGGCATCTCTTAATTGCATAAAATAAATTGTAAGTGAGAGAAAGGTCTTGATCAGAGAACATATTAAATGGAAAGAACAATGAGAAACTTTGGAAAATGTACATTCTGATCAGAGAAGGGTTAGAAATTTTGTTTAGAAGAGACAATCAAGAAACTTTTCTAAAAGGGGAGGCAATAAAGGTGAAGCTTTCTGATCATTGAGGCTATGAAGCAGTGATTTAAGCACTCTTTGGAGATCCAGCCTCACCCACACACACCCTTAGTACTTAGTATTTAAGAGAAGAACATCTATATTTTGATGAGATTAGCAGGGGATCTAAGCACTGACTTCCGTGAGTTACCTTAAGTCTTCATTCTCAGCAATCCAATACAGGATTCATACTCTCACCTAGCTATGGGCCAAAATAGAGCTTTGAAAAGCAAAACCAATGGGCCTTGGAAGATCCAGTGCTGTTGGCATTCGGGAGTTATGCAGAGTACACTGCCTTGAAGTAATGGCCTCTTCTCTGAGATTTCAAAGGATGCTACAGAGAACACTAAGGCCCACATAGAGTATTCCCACAAAATTAATCATCAAAGAGTTCTCTCCTTTTCCAGTATTCAGTGGTGCTAGTAGAGTTGTTCCAGGACCCTAATACTACAGTTACTAGTACACAGAAAACAAAGGTTAGTCAAGACGTGAGAGTTGAAGTCTGGACTACACTTATCAAAGGCATAGAAACAGGAATATCAGGGCCTTTAGAGACACACATCTGTTATAAGACATAGGTTCAAAGACTATCCTCAAGACTAAAGATGTAAAGTTATTTTTTCCCGCTGGGTCTTGAACTTATTTCTTGGGACATATTACTATTTTTTCATAATTATCATCATGACTGCTTAGACATGAGCTGAACAAGAAAAAGATAGGCAGACTGTGGAAGACTCAGGAAGCCTCAACCCTACAAAAGAACCATAGGTAACTGAGAGGAGAGAAATGTTCCTCACCAGGCAAAAGCACACCAATTGATCATCTGATATCAAAATATCAATCCTTTATATATATGTTCAAATAATCTAATAGAGACTGAGCAGGTTATATTTCTATATTAAGAAATTTATGTGTTTGTGTATACATGTATATACATATGTATGTGTGTATGTATTTGTAGATAGATAAGTAGATGTGTATGTAGCAGCAGTTAATGAAACAAGTGGTCACAAATTTGAATGAGAGCAAGGGAGGGTATATTGGAGTATTTATAGGGAGTGAAGGGAAAGAAAAATGTTGCAATTATAATCTCAAAATATAAAATATTTGAGATTTAAAATAATTCTGCTTTAAGATAGTACTTGCTTTACATAACTTTAACATTTAGCAAAAATTAAATAAATATTTATACTAATGAGACAATATGCTTACTTGATTTTATGTTAAGAATTAAGTCATGGCTGAATATGGATACTCTAGGGTATAGAGAACCTTCAGTGTTTTCCAGAGTGATTCAATATTTTGCTTCTAGAATCACTAATGCTGTGAACACTTCACATAAATACTGCAGCTCAAAGTGGACAGTTTCAGAAATTGTTGGAAATTCAGTCTAAAGCTCAAGCCAAAACCCATTCAACAAATTTTTATAAACTTGAAAAAATAACTCAAACAGTAGTTTTAAAATCAAATATCCCATCTGCATTCAGTCCAAAGCTATGTTAAGTTGATACTTAGATCCTGAGGAATGTCTTGTTAGGAAAATAGTCAAGTGTTCTTCATTCACAATTAAACCATTATATTCATAGATATGAGGAATTAACTTTGTATGTATACTAATACTTACAAAGTCATACATGCAATTGTTGAGCTCTCCAAGTTTCAAGCAGCACATGGTGTTACGGTTTGCGCAGTGCCAAGTGCTCATGCTGCAAATTCAGAACCAAGGCTGCATCAACGTTGTCTAATGAAAGTGCCAGGAAATCCTTGAATCCATTGTTTGATTTAAAATAGTTTTTGGTCATGGTGCCTTTAGAAACCTTTTTTTTCTACCAGTTTTTGTTGACTCCCATATTCATTCACAAATATATTTGAATAACTATAAAAAATGATTATTTTCCATAAAATAAGGTGTTTCTTGGAAATTTTCATTTTCTTTGATCTAATTAAGAACCCCGGAATAGAAAGACTGTGGATAGTCGAGGCTATATACAGCAAAGGCAACACATGACATTCTTCCTGTCACAGATAAATCTTCCAAACTTGCAATTTTCTCAATAAATATGAAATATGTTCAACTACAATCTAGTTACATTACGTAGATTAACAATGACATATACTTTAAATATAAGCTCTTTCTCTTTCTCTCTCTCTCTCTCTCTCTCTCTCTCTCTCTTTCCTTCTTTCTCTCTTTCTCTTTCTTTCTTTCTTTCTTTCTTTCATTCTGGGCGGTTGCTTTGTTTGTTTTTTTGAGACAGAGTTTCTCTGTGTAACCTTGGAGCCTGTCCTGGAAATCACTCTGTCAACCAGCCTGGCCTCAAATTCACATAGATTCACCAGTCTCTGCCTCCCAAGTTCTGAGATTAAAGGTGTGCACCATCATCACCCAGCTCACATGCTATTTATTAATAATCATGTTTGACAATTGTAAAAGGAGAATGGAACTGAAACATTAGTATCACAGGGTTCTTTTATGCTGGTCAATCCTGGCAAGTATTCTAGAATTCCAGAGGGAAAGAAGAAAAGGAGTTTTTCATAAAGTAAAAGAAAGAGGAACATGGTAAAGAAAGAGGAACATGATGAAGAAAATAGTGGGAGAAATGTCTATGTCTGTGATTTCTGAGCTCAGTTTCTGCTTTGCCACCTGATTACTTTATGTCAGATCTCGAGCTACAAAATGTGTTTGGTTGCTGCTGTAACCTTGGAAGTATTCGTATTAGGTGATAAGCTTAAATGATGAGAGCAGATATTAAAATCAATCACTGATTTGATCCTCAAATTCACAAAAGTGTTTAATACAACAGTCACTGAACACTACACTTAAGGTAGTCAATCTCACTCTGTTGCAGAGAGAAGCCATGAATTTGGAAGAGAACAAGTAGAGGTATGTGAGAGGGATTTCAGAGAGTAAAGGGAAAAGAAAAAAAAGATAATTAATGTTATTTCAAAATTAAAAACTAAATGGTTTGTTCAATAAATAACTAAATGTATGAGTGCCTTTCTCAAATTTTATAAAATTATAAAGTAGTAAATTATATGTTTCTAGAGAACTTGATTGCATCAATGTAAATAATGAATTCAGGGGTTTCATCATTATAGATTCGATAAGCATACTGCCTTTATTCACTTATATTTATTGGTAAAATAATCTTAAACATGAAACTTGTTTGTGTGTGTGTATATGCCCATCTATTTGTTTATTTATGTTAGTAATATTTATCATTATTAATTTTCAATAACAGTTTATATTCTTTTTATTTTCATATTCATTTACACATTTCTTTAGAGTGCAACAGATTTTTTAATGACTTCTTCATCCTCCTTACAGGAGATTTACTCTAACCAACAACCATTGCTTTCCTTCATCTCTGTGTCTCCACAATTTTTCTACCTAAAGCCCTGAATGCTGTCACAAACTCTACTTTAGATACACCAGTATGAACTCTGGACTCCAACGCATCTAATATAGTCAATTCATTTTTTAACTCAAAAAGCACACAACATGATATTACCAGTTCTTTGCAATTTTCAAGTCTATGCTGCCTCCTTATTCTAACTCTCTGCTGTTATTACAGCTGGTGACTGATCAAAAAGTCCTAGATAGGCATCAAGTGAATTGGAATATATATGTGTGTGGGGGTGTTCATTTTTTCTATGTAATGTTCTGGTAATAAAATAGCATGCAAGATGGATTTGGGATTAGAATATATGATTTTGTAGTTAAAAAAGCTAAAAATTGTAACTATTTTCTTTATAATTTGTCATCCTTCTGTCTGAAAAATAATACTTGTTAAATGACAGATAATGATTGAACCTACTGTGTCCCTAGAAAGAAAAATAATGTTATATACATATCATAAACTAACTATAAATCTTGTCAAATAACAATTTCTTGATTTTAAATATAAAAGCTTCCTCCGATAATTCAAGATTAAATATGATTCTAAGAATCTTTTTAACAGTTTAAGTATTTACAATACGCAGATTCATCTAAAATAAAATTTATATATGTTAAAATATCTTATGCAGTTACATACAACATATTTGTTTATAATATATCTCTTATAAAGTAATTAGGGATCTGTAGCATGGAACTTGGGATGACATTTATTAGCACTGTACCATCATGTCCCATATGCCATATTGGGTCACAGAAGGGAAAGAAATGGAACCTTCACTTCCTAATTAACTTCATTAGGAGAGTTATCCCTTCACAGACATTGTGATGAGGGTATAGGGGTAAAGAGTTGTTGATTCCCTTGGTTTCACAGACTGCTAGAGAGTTATAGTATTGTACCATAAGTAGCATAGACAGCATTTTGGCGCTCAAAAGAAAGAAAGAATTCTCTTAGTTCCAGCCCAAAAGAAATTTCTAGTTCTTACCAATCTATTGGGGAAGAACAGTTCCATATCATATGACTTAGCCCACATGCCAATAGTTACAGACAGAAAGGTACTAGCAAAAAAAACGTTATAAGTAAAGGTGGCCTTGGGTAGAGGTAATTAGGCTTGCTAGTGACTTGAGGTGTGGCAAAGAGGAGCTCAACCCTTTATAAGACTTTTAAGGTCACTGTTTGTATTACTCATGGAGACTGCAAGGGCCACATCCTTACATCTGGGAGACAGGGCAAGCTAGACAGTAAATGATGTAACAGTTATCACAGTTTGACCATTTTTAAAATGCTTTCTCTTCTTCATAGTATCTGATAACATAAGCTAACTTGCTGTGGGACAATGGTTTATACCGTCAATTATATTTTAATATAATTAAAATGCTGATTGGCCAATAGCCAGGCAGGAAGTATAGGTGGGACAAACAGATAGGAAGTAGAGGCAGGTCATTGAGAACAGAAGAATTCTGGGAAGAAGGAAGTCCTAGTCTGCAGTCTTGACCCAGCCACAGAAGAAATAAGATGTGACTGCTTTGTGGAATAAGGTACCAATCCACATGACTAACATAGACAAGAATAATGGGCTAATATAAGTTATAAGAGTTAATAAAAAGTCTGAGTTAGTAGGTCAGTCACCTGATCACTATTGTAGACCTCTGTATAGTTTCTTTGGGACTTAACAACTATGGGAACTGGGCAGAACAAGAACTGGGTGGGACAGAAAACCTCAGTCAACAAATGGTGCCCACATGAACAATTCTATCCACATAAAGCCTGAAAGAGCTTGGGAAGTAATTTTAGACAGAAAAGAATAAACATGGCTATAGCTAGTACTTCTGCCCTGAGGCTGGATCCAGCTGCCAAAGCAATGGCTTTAATCTTAGCCATATCGCTTAGCAAATTAAAGACCCATGTGGTCAAAAAAAGAGAGATATAGTGTAAAAGAGAGATTAAAAGATGAAGAAATACTCTAAATGTTTTCCAGTGTGTTAAAAATATATACAGGTTTGGGAGAGAAAAAAAAAGGTTAAAGTCCTTAAAATAAAAAAGAAAGAGAGTAGTTGGGTGTGGTGGCACATACCTTTAATCCCAACACTTGGAAGACAGAGGCAGGCAGATCTATGTGAGATCAAGGACAACCTGATCTACAGAGTGAATTCCAGGATAGCCAAAAATACACATAGAAGCCCTGATTCAAAAATGGAGTAGGAGGGTTCATCTGTATTTCTGTGCTTTGATTGGTTGAATAAAGAAGCTGCCTGGCTTGTAAGATAGTTCAGCCCTTAGGTGGGTGGAGTAGACAGAATGGAAGTTCTGGGCAGAAAGGAAGTGAGAGAGTCAGTTGCCATGAGGCTCCCGTCTCAGATGGATGCATCTTAGAACCATCCGGTAAGATCACCACCTCGTGGTGACACACAGACTTTTATAATGGGTTAGTTTAGATGTGAGAGCTAGCCAAGAAAAGGCTAGTGATAATGGGCCAGGCAGTATTCAAATGAATACAGTTCTCATGTGGTTATTTCGGGTGCAGGCGGCCAGCAGCTGAGCGGGCCAAAGGCTGGCGGCTGGGGAACTCCACCTATTTACCTCTCCCCCATAATTCACAACAGAAAAAGCCAAATATTAAAAGTAAAAATAAAAGAAATAGAATTTAAAGTAATGCCACATAGAAGGAAAATTCACAGAGAGTCTGGATGCTATATATTATTATATTGTCTGAATTGATTGACAATTGATGAAAGAGCAAACAACACCTGCTAAAAGACATTTAAATATAAATGCTGCTGGATTAATAAAACATAAATATTTTATAAATGCCTTGACTCCAAAATTGAAGTCAAAAGATATGTTACTTTTGAGAAGATGTTTTGTTTTTGTTTCCACAGAAAATGAGAAGCTAGGGATTCATTCTGAGTTAAGAAAAATCAGGTTTGATCAAGGAAGATCACCTGAGAAATCTCTGATATGAGCAGATGGCCAAGATGTCTGAGTTCTACATCCAGAACAGATTCAAGACTGCTTCCTGAGATGATCAAACCTCACAGGATACTCCAGTCATGGCTTAATGATAATTATAATTTTAATGATAAATATAATTTTTAAGTCACCATAAGATTATCAGCACCCCCAACCAGCAGGATATAGCCTCGAAAACTATGCTCACATTCCCAAAAAAAATGGACTATGGATTATTTTTCTTTGTTTAGAATGTTGGTTACAAGTTGTTATGAATAATTGTCAGGAGAAAAGTTAAACAAAGGATATTAGATTCAGAGTTATTGTTCCTTAAAAAAAAAGGTGGGGAGTGCTGTGAGACAGTGGTTTGTACCCTGTCAATTGTATTTTAATAAAATGCTGATTGGCCAGTAGCCAGGCAGGAAATAGAGGCGGGACAACCAGATGGAGGTAGAGGTGAGTCAATGAGAACAGGAGAATTTTGGGGAAAAGGAAGTTCTAGTCTGCAGTCTTGATCCACCTGCAGAAGAAGTAAGATGTGACTGCCTCACCAAATAAGGTACCAAGCCACATGGCTAACATAGACAAGAATAATGGGCTAACATAAGTTGTAAGAGTTAATAAGAAGTCTGAGTTACTAGACCAATCAGTTTATAACTAATGTAGACAGCTATGTGATTTCTTTGGGACTTAAGGACTGCGGGAACTGTGCAGGACTAGGACCAGGTGTCCTTAGTATCTATTGAGACATTTTTAAACTAGCCTTCTCAATATATTAAGTTTAGGGAGTTACATAGAGCTAGCAGTAAAGAAGAAACCATGCTTCCAGACATACCCATGTGCCTACTAAACTGAGATATGTCAGTCTTTAAGCCATGTATCAGATGTAATTAACAACAACAAAACTAATAGAAATTCTAATTTTATTATTAATCTTAATTGTTTGAAACAAATGAAGTATTCTCAAAACATCACTGAAAACAGCATTGTAAAGATTTGCTCACAGCACTCATATTTTCAAACTTAAAGAAAGCCTTTTTTGGCAAAACATTGTTCGGAAAGTATTAATCTACTTTATATTTTTCAATTTAGAATATTTTTTCTAACTCTTTGCTTTCTTCATGCAGTATTTTTTAAATATCAGGTGAAAAATCAGTGATACCATGTAACTTTGTTCTTTAAAATCTGTCTAAATTGTTAGGTGTTTATTTTTTTGTTGTTGTTGTTGGATTTGTTTTGGTTTTGAGAACTTTTCTCATTCACTCATCAGAACTGCTGGCAAAAGTTTATGAATTTGCGTGTATTTCTAAGATGAGTTCCCATGCTTAGGAGTGATTAAATAAGATCCAATCATATTTGGCACAAAACGATGGGGATTTGACCTCTGTTTTAAAAGGTTTAAATTATACATGAGGCTCATTTGTTATTCTTACCTTATATAATGAATTATGTATTTAGTGATTTCACATTGATGTTACTCTGTGTTCTTCATTTTATTGCAGTGTTATAATTTCTCCTAAAACATTTCAACAAGTTTTCACATTTGTCTGACACTTGCCCGAAGTACCAGAAGGTTGAAAGTGAGGTCTATAAACATTTGCACCTGTCAGAGATGAGATCAATATCAATGTGAGAATGACTAGCACAGGGCTACCGTTACCATCATTCAACTCTTGACCTAGAAAATCCATCTAAATTTCAGAAAATCTGACTTTTTCATAACGACAAATTAAACTATTGCCTCAGAAAATTTAAACCAATTAGTGAAAAAGGAATGTCTTTCATTAGTTTTTTATATAGTTGGTATACTTTCTTCCAGTTAGAAAATAGTATAAGATTATTGTTGAAATCCAGAAATTAAAAAGTCAAATAAGAATTTACTAGTAGAGTTCTTGTAACATTTCTAGCCCACATTTCCAGTGAACACTGATTATAAAAATACATATATTCCAATTTGTTGGGGGCATCCTACATTTACATCTTTCATTTCTCTTATTTGTATTTTTAAATAAAATTCAAGATATTCAATATGTATTTCCTTTGAAATTCAATTGCTTAGCATTCTTTCTAAATTGTGGGTTTTTATTTTTATGTGTGTGTGTGTGTGTGTGTGTGTGTGTATTCACCTATGTAATGTTCTGTACAGGTGCACTCATAAGCCAGTGATTACCCTTGATTATACTTCTCAGGAGCTATCTACCTTGTTTTATGAAAAGGAATCTCTCACTGGCTTAAAGACTCCCCAGGAGCCCAGACTGGCTGGCCATTGATCTTTAAAAGTATCTCTCTTTTCTACTACCTCCTCTTTTCTCTTCTGAGAATATAGGCACACATCATCATGTCTGGCTTTTTATGTAGGTTTTAGGCATTAGAACTCAAGTCCATATATTATGAGGCAAGTACTTCACTGTTTTTCCTATTAAGAGAATTACATCCTGCTGTTTGTTTCTCAATATGCATTTCACCCAGGTTAGGAAAAAAAGCCTAAAAACAAACTCTTTTACAATTGTCCTAAGGAATCCCTGAAGATGCCTTGAAAGCTAATTACAAAAAAAAATATGATTGAGAAAGTTATTCATGAATAAGAAATTAAAACAAAAAGTTTCTAGTCCAATCAAGGCCTTACATGATTAATATTTTTCATATTCCTCAAACCTTTCTAATTAAGAGATTGCATGCAAAATAGGTATAATAAAATTGTCATATATACATTGTATGATAAACTAAAATATAAGTAACTAATAAGAGAGAATGATAGAAAACATAAATCACTAGACAGACAAAAGATGATAGATAGATAGATAGTAGATAGATGATAGATAAATAGGTAATAGCTAATAAATAGTTGACAGAGTATAGACAAATGACAGAAAAAGGTTGGTCTAATAATAAGAACATGTCACTTGAGTTTATACAGATGCTATTGAAATAACTTTTTGAAAGCTACTATCTTTAAAACTACTATTTTCCATCAAGAGTACAATAATATAATTGCTGTATGAGACACAACATTGAGACTTCTTTTGTGATTAGAGAGAGAGAGAGAGAGAGAGAGAGAGAGAGAGAGAGATATGACACATACTTAGAGAGGATACTAGTAAAGCCATCATTATGGTATCAGGTACCCCTCAGTCATTACTCTAATTACCTAACAACTTAAAGCCTGATCCTATTCTGCTATTTTGTTTCTTCTTGTTACCTTCACAGCTATTTTTAAGCTATATGCAATATCACAATGCTTATCATCTCAGATTTAAGATTTATAATTTCTCATAAAATGTATTAATTTAGATTATATCTATATTTTCATGAAAATGTTCATATATCTTATACACTACAGTCAAAACAAAAGTACAAAATATAAGATGGCAAAAGTGTAATTTGAGAGAAACTTGATATTGCTTATTTAAATGCTCATCTATATTACTATGTTCTTTTTTATCGAAGATATTTCCCATCATATCTTTTTTCTGCTGTCTTAAAGAAAATACAGCCTCCATGACATAGTAAATAAACATATGAAGTCTTTAGTTTCAAAATACAATATTGTAGATAAATGCAATAAGCTGATATTTCTTTATATATCACACCATTCCACAGAGGAAATAAATTGGGTCAAATGGGATATTTTATCAAATAAGTATGTAGATAGCAACATCTAACTGTGGTAGTGATTCTTTGCAGGAAACTATGTACCCCAAAGTACTCTACTGATGACCAAGGGCAGTTCATATGTCCAAAGATACGAAGAGGTTGGACTATACTCTTGGCTGGGACAGGATACCAAAAGATGTCAAATGTTTTATGTGACTTTTAGTCATTTACAAATATTAAACATTTGCACATATATACTGTTAAGTGACGTAAAAGTAACACTCTTGTAATATTTATTGTTAACTGCAAGTAGAATTGGATTTTTCAGAACTTATCTGGATTTTCTTTAGTGTTTAGCTTTCTCTGCTACAAAAAGCATAGGCTAATCCTCATCATCTCACTGCGAGGATGGAAATGCATATGGTGAGGCAATAGCTCACTTCTCCTCTAAGGCCCATATCTTAAATATTTCTGAAATGCCTACAATTTCAGACAGACAGAATCAGTGGGTTAAGTCATTATAGATCCATAAATTTCAGGGAAAAATGATACTTGAGTCTATGTTTATTCTGTTTGCTTTTTTCTCATGGTCCCAAGGATAGAAATCTCAGAATCTAGGTCTTTTATTTACTGAACACTAAGTATTATTTTTGTGGTTCTTGTAATAGTCTTTTTCAGCTGAGTGCTGGTGGCACACGCCTTTAATCCCAGCACTCAGGAGGCAGAGGCAGGCAGATCTCTGTGAGTTGAGGCCAGCCTGATCTCCAACAGCTAGTTCCAGGACAGGCATCAAAATACACAGAGAAACCCTGTCTTGAAACCCCTCCCCCTCAAAATAGCTTTCCTCCTTTATTAAAGTTCTTCCAATTTTCTAACTTTCATTTTTTGTTTTTATTTTTCATGCTTTACATAAAAATGCTTGAGTGCTGTTGACAAGGTTTTCTGTCCCACCTGGTCCTACAGCCATTCAGTGCCAAAAAAAAATGCACAGAGGTCTACATTAGTTATAAACTGTTTGGCCCATTAGCTCAGGCTTCTTATTTACTAATTCTTATAACGTACATTAGCCTGTAATTCTTATCTGAGTTAGCCACGTGGCTTGGTACCTTTTTCAGTGAGACAGTCACATCTTGCTTCCTCTGCAGCTGGGTCATGACTGCCCAATCCCCTTTCCAGAATTCTCCTGTTTTCTTTGCCCTGCCTCTACTTCACACCTGGCTACAGGCCAATCAGCATTTTATTAAACAATTACAAGAAACAAATGTTTACAAGGTAAAACTATTGTACCACAGCAGAGTGCCACTGGTGTACAGATGTTATGTGCATAGACAATCACTAGATTGTATTTCAGAAAGAAATTCCTCTTACGTGTCAGTTTCTTTATGGATATGTTATATTAGGTAAGTAGATTGGAGATGATAATGGATATAGATAGACACATGATACGATAATTGGAAAGATGGTAGAGATACCATGTCTGTTTAGGAAAGGGCGGGTCTCTCATGGATATCAACACAATATGGCAGATGAAGTTGCAATAAGACTAAGCCCCTCCCCTTATATTAAACCAGGGCAGGACAACCCAATATGAGAGTCAGAGGAAGCCCCTGCTACTACTGTTAGAAGTCCCACAAGAGACTAAAAGACTATTCAACTCTAATATATATGAAAAGGGAGTGCTTAGTTCAGTCACATGCAAGCTCCCTGGTTGTCAGTTCAGTTTCTGTAACCTTCTGTGAGCCTATGTTAGTTGATTGTTTGGGTTTTCTTGTGATGTCCTTGACCCCCTTGGCCCCTAAAATCCTTTCTCAGCCTCCTCTGCAGGATTCTCTGAGCTCTGCCTAATGTTTGACTGTGGGTCTCGAAATCTGCATTTCCACCATTTGCTGTAAGAAGCCTCTTTGATGACAACTTGGTTAGGTACCAATCTGTGATTGTAGCATAATATCCTTCGACATCATTACATTGACATTATTTTCCAGTCCTGTTTGGCTCTAACCTAGGTCTCTGGGCCACCCAACCTCTGGGTCCTGGCACTCCAGGCAGTAACAAGGGTGGG
>JAQHUG010000095.1:3616352-3630675 GCA_028555095.1 Dicrostonyx torquatus | reverse complement strand
GGGAATTCTTCATTTGGAACCTCACTTGGAACTCTTCTTCACAACTCAAAAATTATTACCTTCAATGGGAAAGTTTTTTGAAGTGTCAAGATAGTCTCCTTCTCTTAATGTTGTTTGCTGATGTTTCTATTACATCAATTATGACTATGTTTTCATTCATCTGTGAAATAGTTACAAAACAGGGTAGGCATTAAGGATAACTGTGCAGAGAACACAGGATTGTTATTCCAATGGAGCTAAGGCACTTGAAGTGACCAATGAAACTATACATATACACATCTTTAAATATGCATAGGTTGATGATTGATGGGACAATTATCTATAAGATTATGGGAATTGAATCTTCTAAAAGGAAGTTTCTCTGAATAGGTGAAACTGACATAGACCATGTATATTTCTTTATATGCCATAGAAAATGCAACAATGCCTAATGAATTTTCATTCAGAGCCAAATATTTAGTATTCATTAAATACTACTATTAGGTGAAGAATGATTTATTCATAGTTAATTATGAAAAGTTATAGTTCTACATTTTACATTCTTGCATGTGAAAAGTTGAACCCATTCACTTACCAAGTGAAGCAACACCTGTGATTTTCCTCTCTCTGTAGGAAAGAAACCACACATTAAGGGCATGGGTACAGAAGCCAGGCTTAAGTTTTGCACTCTTTCAGAAGGTACCTGGTTTAAAATCTCGAACAGTTAGATAATTAGCTCAAGGTTTCCAGTACCAGACACTGAAAATGTTCTGACCATTTTTTTCTTAGGTAGAAACACTGGGGATAAAAAGCAAAGAACTTTTCTAAGAATCTACAAGTTTCTCTTTGAATTTACTGAGCTTAGAAGCACTGTGTGAAGAAGGCACATAAGTGTACTCAGGATGCGCCAATAGACAAATATCTTCCTTTCAAAATACTGTGTCCTATGCACCACTTTTTTTCCATATAGTAAATCAGCCCATGAGTCAACAAAGTGATGTTTCAGTAAACACACAGCCTTCATGTTCAAAGACATATATTTCTCTATTTTGGTCCAGAGGTCCAATAGAGATTATGACAACAGGATGTTTTTTACTGACCTCACAGAAAACAATGTAACAAAAGGAAAATCATCAGACATCTTGTCCAGGAAACCTGCTGCTGCTGAGAATAAAGGAGGAAGAGCCGTAACCCAGCCCTGTTCCAGTGCCCCAAGCTGAGCTAATCGATGTGGGGCTTGTATTTCCATGCTCTTGTGTCCAGGAAGGGATCAATCAAGTCATGTTAGGAAGGGTTCTTCTTAGATTTTTCCCATAGTTGACAAAGAAACAATATCTGGTCAGTTACAATGTAATGGGATGATTTATAACACTCTCCACGTTGTTACAGCTTTATGTAAAATAGAACAGAAATGACACTGATATTTCTCCTGTTTTTATTAGGAAAAGAATAATAAAATTTTATGTTTAGCCATTGAATGGGATATAAGAATGTTTCTGAAAATATCTATGCAATTTGCTCCTGGGAAAATGGAGTTTTGTTTTGATTATTAAAAAATGTATGTGCTGAATGTTAATAAAACAGTTCAAATGAAGCTGAAGATGTGAAGCTTGGATAGAAATATGTGGTTTGTTTTCCATCAGTAAGATTAAGTGGGCACCTAAGTTTAACAGTATGGATTATGTTTGTAGATTTTGAATATACATACTGGAAGTCAATACATCCCAGCAGAGAGCACCTCATCACAGTTAATGTAACCAGATTGACATGCCTCAGTGTCAAAGTCCCCTAATTCCAAAAGCAAGAACATGAACGAATCATTCTCATACATTCCTGGGTGAGCATTTGTTCCCTCATGGGCTTGGCATAATACCTAATTGTAGAAGCTTAAGAAATAGTAGGTTTGTTTTGGTTCATGGGTTAGGAGATGTATTATTATAACATAGAGGCGTGGTGGCAGGAGCAAGAGGAGGTGGCTAGTCACAATGTGCGCACAGTTGGGTAGCAGAGAGAGATGAAGGTGCCCACTCAGCTCACTTTCCTTTTCATTCAGTTCCATCCCAAAGCCTTCAGTGTTGGTACCACATCCAAGAGCAGACTTTCCTTTCAGTTAAAACTTTCTGCAAAACCCACATCACCAGTTTTACGGAAAATATAAATCCAGTTAAGTCAAAAATGGAGATTGACCATGACAAAAAGTAAACTGGCAAACTACTTTGGAAAGCAGGGGCAGCTACTACGTTAGTTTTAGATGCTTATGTTTCATAGCCTAGCAATTTTCTTATATCATACACTTGAGAAGTTAGTGAGTGGAAAACAAGAGTAGACATGTTCATAGAAGGTATAGCTATTTTCATAGTAGCTCAAACATAAGGATTATTAAAGGGTTATCATTATCATGAATAATTAACTTATATGTAGTCACGCCATGGATGCACAAGGTTGAAGAACAAGAGAAACCAGTTACATGATAATAAATAGTATCAAAATAGGAAACACAGTACAATTCCACAAGCAACACTGATTGCATACACATTTTTTAAAAAAAATTCTAGGTATTTATACAAAAGAAAAAATTAATATCACCAATATGAAATGTTGTTTAAACAACAGAGGCAATAATGATTCATTACTCATTACTACCTACATTTCTGTGAAGATCTTTGCCTTTAGCTGCTTACCATCCTTCCTCTCTCCACTTCCTGTGCAGCACTGTGAACTGCATTCACTTAGGAAGAGTACCTGTAGTGCCGTTCAGCAGAAATATCTGCTTTCTATATGCTACCCTGCAGTCTGCTGTTTATTCACCTGCCAGGGAACTGAAAGGAATGCTGGATACCAGAATGTGAAATCACACCAAATAGCTAGTATGTGAAATCACACCAAATAGCACTGTTCGTCCAAATAAACAAAATATGCACAACTTCAGTTCAGGTTTTTGCTGGTCTCCATTAGTGTCTCTGGAATTAAGCCCCGTCTCTCTTTCTGAGAAGAGCTGGATCACTTTAAACTGCATCACACATTTGATGGGATTCTCTAAGAGGCAGAAGTGAGTCGTTTGCTTTATAAGAAATGAACAGATGTGGGCTATTTCGTGTTATTTTCTTGCTGGGCTGATTAACTCACTGGGAAGGAAATGTACCAAAGCAGCAGTCAGGTCTGCTTTTTATGTAGAATAAAAGTAAAGAGGCCTGAGGAGGTCCCTGAGTCTTAGATATCAGCAAGGCAGAGTGCTAGAAATGGATGAGAAACTATTTGTTGTGGAAGAAAATTAACATACACTATTGTGATCTCATGAAATATTGTATGAAAGGTGATGAGACTAATGCAATGGTGTTATGAGGTAGGAATGTACCAAATATTCACAGAGAAGGAAACTGATATTTCTTAGGTACATACTACAAGCTTAGAACCAACTAGACTATCCATACCCTGAGAGACATAATTATTTTTTAATAGATGTGGAACGAAGACACAAAGATATAAAAAGCTTCGTCCCAAGACAAACACTCAAGACTTTTCTCTCCAAGTCTAAATCTCTGTGGTGTCCACATTACCACAGAGGGCACCAACCAAGTATGAGACTGTGCTGCAGTCACATCACAGACACTGTTCAGCAAACAGCTTGGAGCCCTTCAGGGGGGGCAATCAAGTGGGAAAGATACTTTTCACTCATATAAAAGCATCTGCCGGATGGTGATGGCACACACCTTTAATCCAGCACTCCGGATGAATCTCTTCTGCCTCTGAGTCTGAGGGCAGCCTGTTCTACAGAGCTGCTTCCAGGAAAGCCAGGGATACATAGGGAAATCTTGCCTTGAAAACCAAAAGAGAACAAAATAATATTTGGCTTGATATTTGTTTGGATTCCACAGCTCTTGAATGACAACATTAACTTGTGTTTTGTCCTGACCTTCAAAACAATGGGAGCAAAACTTAGAAGTGGGCTTAGTCTCAAAAGTTTGATTTGTATCCTGGCTACAATTTGAGCCCTCCCTTACTGGCACTTCTCTTTCATGTAGTTTTTAATGTATAAACTTGTAAATATGTTTATTTTCTTGGCATATATAATATATCCTTATCAATAGAAGAAAGACGATATTAATGATTATATTATTCATGATTTTTTAAAATATAACCTTAATACTTTATTCTCTTTATATATTCCACAGTGAGGTAGCTATACTTTTGGAAGGGCTTGCTTCCCCATATTTCTGAATTCTTTTTCCACACCTATTTTGAAAGTGTCTAATATGTTACACCATAGAGATATCTACTAGGAACATCTAAAAATCCATTCTGTCTTGTTATATATTTTCCAGAAGAATGAATCCTGCACTGTCTCAGTCTGACCTCTCAAACACTATGTGCTGACAGACACCATCTTTCTCACCTATCAGACAATGCTAGGAATAAAAAAAAATGAAGCAAATCACTCTTGATGTATCTATTTTGGAAAGGAAATCAAAGTAGGATCCAAATAGCATGATTCTGTTCTCATCTCAGATGTGAGGTGAATATTAGAAAGGTAATTTTATGGTTTGGGGAAGGGAGATAAAGGATATATTGCATGCAAATCTTTATGAGTAAGTAGTTTTTAGTTTTGTTGCCTCCTCATCTCAGATGGTAGGTAACATACACAGGAAGCTGTCCTTACTATAATATCAGGCTATCCTTTGTAAGTAGTCACATACAGAGAGACCGCAGGGACACATAGGGTCTTTTTCACTACAGAATGTTTGAAAATAGCCTTTCCTCTTACATGTCCGTTTACCCAAAACATCACAAGAACTGAACATAAGTATCCCCTCGTCAAATTATGTAATATTCTGTCAATGGGTCTTATGTGGAACCAAAGTGTCTCTCCTTTCTTCCTTTCTTCAATCCCTCCTTCCCATCCTTCCCTCCCTCTCTCTCTGTCTCATGTGTGTGTGTACATGTCTGTGTGTATGAGTGTATGTGTGTGTTTGAATATACTTCATTCCTCTTCCAGTTCATTTGCCTGGCATCTCTTCTTTGTTTGTAGTAAACTTATGCCAATGTCAAAGATGAGATGCTATGCCAATAGGTCATGTCTAGGTTCTATAACTCATTAATCTCTAAAATTCTAATAGTTGATAGATAACTAAGATTATTTTCTTCATTGATGATTCACTTATAGATCTTTGTGTGACGTTTAATATATTAATCCGAAGATTTTTCCTTGTATTATCCTGGCAACATGGTATCAGGTTGTTAAATCACTGCATATGAGAATGTTCCTTATAACTCTGGGAAATTGGATATTTAATTCCTAGATGATGGCACCTGTTTGTGTAGGTTTTGAAGGTTTGTCCTTGTTCTAGGAAGTATTTTCTGGGGTCTAGGAAAGAGCTGAGAGTTTAAAGACAGTACTAGGCCCAGTTTCCCCTCTCTGCACCATGCCTGTGATTCTGCTGTTGTAGTTGCTACCATCCTTGATACCTGCCCTGTTTCTTCATCTCTAGCACTCATAGCTAAAAGGAAAAATATTTACTGCCTCCCTCCCCACTCTGTTTCTGTGTGCATATGCACACATGTTTGTGTTTCTCCCCTTGTATGTATTGTGTGTATATGAATCCCATGGTTGGCTCGCAGAGGTCAGAGGACAACCTCAGAGAGTTGTTCATCTCCCTTTATGTGTTCCAGGGATTAAACTCATCAGACTTGGCATAAAGTGCTTTATTCTTTGACAACTGTGTGTTCCTGACAGATCTTTATTATTGTTATTGTTACATTTATTTATATTTTATGTGTGTTTGAATTAAGCTCACAATTATATCACAATCTCTTTTTGGATGTTCAAATGTGTACCATCATGTCCAGCTAATAGTACATTATATTTACAGTTATTGCACTTTAAAACAGGAATAATGTTCAGAGAGTGATACAATTTTGGCAAACTTTTATAAACATGTAAAGAAAAGTGTTTTATCATGCTATACTCTACTCTGCCAGGAACAATTCATTAGTTGGAGCTTATGAAAACTGGAACTGGAGAGAGGGTTTAGGGCTTAAGACATTTGATTTGATCCTGAGAACCTGAGCTCGGTCCTAAGCATTGAAAAGACATCCTGTCTGTTGGGTCACCATCACCTTTAGCTTAAGATTCGAAAATGCAATGTTCTTTTCTTGATTCTGTGGACTTCCTAACATACTACACATGTATGCATACACGTACATACATGCATGCATGAATGCAAACATACACACATACATATACACACATATATACATACACTCAAACATAAGCACAGATATTGAAATAATTAATAAAATTATGAAAATTCTTATAATTATAGATACCCTTCAATAACCTTGGCACTCAAAATAAATATCAGGGGCTTTCTACTTACCTGATTTCAGATAGTCTTCTGAAATTCTGCTTAAATAACTTAAAGTACAGTGTGCCTAGGTGCTTTGCACAACAAAGTCATTGTTTTTATCATAGTATCACAATAAGTAATATATATTACACAGCTGATTATTGCAAAAAGTAATGATCAATTATTTGAACAAGTTAAAGATACATCAAATTATACAAAAAGAGTTTCAGAAAAATTAGCAATGATTAATGATTGTATACTGAGGAATAGTCGGAGTTATATTCTATGGGAAATCTTTTTTCATTTGGCTCTCTCCTTAAAAAAAATAACATTGTAGCAGAATGTTTGAGTCAGACATAAAAACGCAATAAGATCAGGTGATGTTTTACAAAGTCACGTCCTTGGATTTTATTGAGGATTGACACAAGGAACAGCAATGTGCAGGAGGCTTCTGCATCAGCTATAAAATCATTCTTAAAACATTATCTCCACACATTAGTCAATGTTCCCTGCTAGAAAGACCTTGAGCATGTCCTTCAGAGAACCTCACATCAAGGGAAGTGCTTTTTCCCCTCTAGAACAAGTTTGCATTCTTATACTATCCATTAACTCTAGTTTTGCTCTGGGTGCCAGGACACTCAGAACCTTAGATAATGTGAAGTCATGTAACAATAAATTCTCTGAGTAGATTTGCCTCATAAATTTTATTTGAATTTATGTATTTATGCCATATTATAAATAGCTGTCCATCATAAAGTATCTTCAAACCTCCTTGGAAATGGTAAGAATATGGTTGAAACACAGGCATTCTTAATCACCTTTATGTAAAGTGCTGTGCCCAATAATGCTTACCACACTCCATTATTACTCGTGAGACTATGGGTTTTTTCATGAGGAATATGAGTATGAAGCTAACTGTTCATAGGCACTTAAACTAAGGAACTACTTCTTGCGTGTCTCCAGCTTGAATATGTAATATTTATAAATTATTAAGAATGTTTTTCTGAACTATAAACAGCATTGATTATGTGGATAGGAAAATATACAAAGTTCCTCACAGGCCTGCCATGTTGGTGATACCAAGCACATATCAGGAAATGTCCAGATGTGCATGTGACTATTTTGTTTTGAAATTAGTAACTGCTTTAGGTAGATAAGATAACAGAGTTTGCCTTCATTTTTTCTTCAACACCCAGGTTATCCTACTGCTTCAGGGCAAAATTCTCTGCTTGATCATACTGAACCTATAATCAGATTTGGATTCAGTTGTGGAGGGTGTGGAAGGACACTGTCTAAGACATTCTAGGATTCAATATAATCAATGACAAGAACCTTTTATAAAGCATAATAACAAAATGATAACAAAAATAGCCACTCCCTAGAATTATTTTTGTTATATTGTGTAAATTGTGTCATAAAGTTGACTCTTCTTTTTTCTTCTTTTAAATTACACACTAAACATGACTACTGATACATATTAATCATTGTGCCCTCTGTTCTTGTCCCCCTCTTACTATTTATTTATTTTTTGGTTTTTCGAGACAGGGTTTTGCTGTGGTTTTGGAGCCTGCACTAGAACTAGCTCTATAGACCAGGCTGGTCTCAAACTCACAAAGATCTGCCTGCCTTTGCCTCCTGAGTGCTGGGATTAAAGGTGTGTACCATCAACGCCCGGCACTCCCTCTTATTATTAAAACTCATTACACAAAGCAGGGTTGGGGCTATGCTGCTACAATATTGTCTCACTATAGCTGACAACTTTAACTCACTTCTAGGGGATTATCCATGCTATTGAAGTTCCCAGGAAACCAAACATCCTTATGGTGCACAATCATATTGGCAGACAAAAAAAAAAAAAAACCCAAAAAAACAAAAAAACAAAAAACCACCCATAGACATAAATAAAAGTAAATTTAAAAATTATTACATAAAATCTTATTTATTTTATGTATTAAAAGAGTACATTGTTTATTAAATAATTTTAAAACACTAGGTTGAAATTCTTAGAAAATTTTAGCAAAGCAAATACTTTTAAAAGCCTGATTTTTGTAGCAGTTCACTGGCCAGACATTGCTCATTAGTACCACATAAGATCTCTGACAGAGTGTTTATGACAATGGCAGTGCATGCCTTTAACTCCAGCTCTCAAGAGACAGAGGCAGACAGATCTCTGTGTGTTTGAGGCCAACTTCATCTACAGAGTGAGTTCTAGGACAGCCAGAACTTTTAAACAGAGAAAATACCAACAATTTTAAAATAATAATAACAACAATTCCTTTGTGTTAAAACTTGAACCACAACTGATAGACAAATTCACTGAGGTGAGCCTGCAAAATTCCTGATGCTATTTAAAAACTACAGGAAAAATCCTTTGATCTTAAAAAACATTTTTAAAAATCTCTAACAATTTTCAGAGAAATGGAAAGTAAAGGTTTGGGGGATATTAAACAATATGGTATTTCTGAACAATAGTTTCCTACGAGTTGAACAGCCATCTCTAGAGAGAGTGCTGTGATGTATTCCCAAGCTAAGCTTAAGTAGTATTTTTAGTAGCTATTTGAACTGAAGTAGTCCCTCTAAAAACATCTCTTCACAATGGAGTCAAATATAAATGGTAAATTTTCTACCTTCTGAAAGCTCTAAGAATGGTAGGAAGGTTTACTTTCTTAGGTGTGTATATTGTCATAAGAGGTTTGCAATCGTGAATATTTCTCCCTGCACCTGTAGGGTTATCATCTATCCTTTTTTCTATTCTTTTCCTGGAAGAAAATAATAGTGGTATTTCTTACCATTATCAAAAAATGACACATTTAATATTACATAGGGACTCCATTCTATAGAGTTTTAGAAAAGTAAACATATTAGTATTTCTTTAAGGGACCAACTTTTTTTGAATTATTACAAATGTATCTCTGTAATATTGAAGAGTCTCTAACATACAGTAAACTCACAATAAAGCTCCTGAATTACCATTTTCTACATGAATCTCCTCTTGTGAGAACTGAATAATAAGCTCATCTATGGGTATAGCAATATGTCACTACTAATTGTCCTATTGTTGTTGGAGGAAGGGTCACTTGTTCATCCAGGCTGCCCAACCACAAAATAATCACTCATAAAACCATATTATGTGCAATACTGTTTGGCCAATAGCTTAAGCGTATTTCTGGCTAAACTCATATCCTAAACTAACCCATCTCTATTATTCTGTATATAGCCACGTAGCTGTGGCTTACCAGCTAAAGTTCCCAGCATCTGTCTCAGGCGGCAGATCCATAACTTCTCTCTGACTCTGCCCTTCTTTCTCCCAGCATACAGTCTAGCTTTCCCAGCCTAGTTCTGTTCTTTCCTGCCATAGACTCAATGCAGTTCTTTATTCATTAACCAATGAAAGCAACACATACACAGAAGGACCTCCCATACCCTATTGTTATGTTCACTTATTAGACTAATAATAGTAGCTTTACTGCTAGGTCCTATGAGTTTTCTGGTTTCAGATACTTGGGCCCATTAACAATGTCAAGTATGGGTCATACCTCATGTAGTTAGCCTTAATCAGAAAGTAAGTAGTGGTTTCCAGTGCCAAATAGTCAGCCCTCAAAATACACACACACACACACACACACACACATATATATATATACATACACATAACATTATATATACTAAGATTATATTTTAAAATATATTTATATATATATATATATATAAATATGATATAAATTAATGAAGAAAAGGACCATGAATGTGAAGTAGAATGTGGAGGAGTATATGGGGAGATGTGCATGGATTAAAGGGAATGAATTAGTGCTTCAATTATAATATACTCTCAAAAAATTAATTTTTATTAAAAAGTGATAGTTGATTCCATATTTTTATGCCACTATTATACCAATGGGTCTACTTGTAGGCAAGTTGCTATTGTAGCTCACAGGATTAAGAGCTATTTGAAAATTATGATAGCTTAATTTCCCTCCAGTAATGTGTACAGTACTGTCTAGCACTATGAAGTGTAGTCATTAGGGATAAATCTCTTATTTAAGCACCAGCTCAATTTCTTTATGTGGTGTCTTCAGCAAGAGGGTCTTATCATGTTGTAGAGAAAAACCAAGAGCATTGACAGTAGCTTCAAATGTTCAAGAAGTTCTACGGGAACTCTCTGGCAAAGAGTGCGTAAAGATGTAACTCACAACTGGACAATGTGCAGACAGTGAAAGACTATGAAGTACTCAGCCCTTTATAGCATATTGCTAGTCTCCCACCACCACCCCACTCAAGGCTCAGAGATATATATCAAAAGAGAAAAGATTATAAAATCTGAAAGTGGCAAACAACTCCAAAGAAATAGTATATTCCAGACACACCAGAGCAGATGCACATATGAGTTCAGAGACTGTGACAGCATGCACATGACCTGCTGAAATTCAAGTCAAAAAAAGTCCCACATGCAAAAGGGGGAAGTAGATACAATGTCTCTAACCAAGAAGCTTCTGGGAAAGAATGCATCAGTTTTCTTCAGCGAAGTGACATTGAGTATATCAAGCACACCACACACCAGGGCGTTAAATAGAGTGACACCAGGCATATGAAACACATTCCAGGGCTGACCTTACAATTAAGAGTAGTTGACCAACAGGAAACTCCTAGATTTTGTTGATATTTTATATGCAATTTTGTTTTATATGTGCGTGTGTGCTCTAAAGAAAGAAAGAATATGAAGGTGTTGTGTAGAGATAGGAGATGAAGAAATGGATAGCTTGGGTCATATAATATATGATCAAAATACATTGAATAGAAATTATAAAAATATAGGTTGTTTTGCCTTAAAGCATTGTGCATTTGAACTTCAAATTTGGAGAATTCTGTGTTCATTTCATTATCCATTTGTTCTTTTACCAATACCCACATCTTGTTGTATTATATGGAAATTTGGGGCTTAAATATTTTAGTTCCTTCTGTAATATATATGTAAGTGCATGCCAAATGCATAGCTAGCCAGAGTTCTCTTCATTATAGTATTGTTTTCATTGCCTCTGAATTCTTTAAATTTCATATGACAACATCTGTAATTTTCTCTATTATTTCTGAACTACTAGCATTTTCTTCAAAAAGCCTTTGCCTATCCCTATAATTTAAAGTTTTTCTTTATGTTTTCCTTTTGTGCTTTCAGAGTTAAAATGATTTGAAAACAAATCAGATACTAAAATGTATTAAAGGGAAATTGAGGATTCCACTTACATTTGCAATGTTATTAGGAAAAAATGTGCTAGGAAACTAAAAAAATCAACTATAATTTTAAATATTATTAAACTAAATATATTAATAGTTAAAAGTAAAAATATGAGTGGTTATTGCAGCAAGAAAAGTGGAAGAATTGAACACATTATGTAGGTGAAAGAAAAAACTCATAAAATCTAAACAGACAAGAGAAAAATACAAAATAAATTTAAAATATAGTATAAGACATTAATATAAAATAAAATATTATAAAAATCAGAACACTAGGAAACATTACTTCCTTTCTTGAATAAATGTGAGTTTCAAGTTAGCAAAATTTAGACTTCGTAAACCAACAGGATAGCAAGTGCTCCTTTAACTGATATTTCATCGAGTTAGTCTCAAATTGGGTATACATGATTTATCACATTGCTTTCCTTCTCATGCTGAATTCCTAAACAGGAGTGTTCCCGAAGCTGTTACTTCTTGGTGATTACTGCTCTCCTTAGCTCTTTTGGGTAGGCTTACGGGCTATACTTTTCATCATTTACTTATCTTCTATTGTTTTCTAAAGCATTTATTAAAGGCTTACTATGTTTTATTTTTATTTAATTAGAATATATTTACATTATTTCCCTCTTTGACCCCTCTCATATTCCTTACTACCTCTTAAATTCATGGCCTAATTTTTTATTTTTCCCATGTATCTGCACAGATTAATATATGAACTCAAATCTTAATCTCCTAAATTAGTTCAATGGTGCATATATGGCTAATTGCTTGATATTGGATAATCATTTTTGGAGCTCATCCCAGAATACTAATTCTCTTTCCCTCAGCAGACTTTAATTCCCTCTTGTTCTTCACCTAGGAGTTGGGTCACTTGACATTCCCCACATCCATGTTGGCGTGTAAACAATGTTGTCATTGTTCATTGTTGCCTCACTTATGTCAATGAATACATGTGTTTGTTTTTGTTTTTATTTTTTGAGACAGAGTTTCTTTGTGTAGCTTTGGGGTCTTTCCTAGAACTCTGTAGACCAGACTGGCCTCAGACTCACAAAGATCCATCTGCCTCTGCCTCCGGAGTGCTGGATTTAGAGGTGTACATCATCACCGCCTGGTTTGTGTTTGTTTTTATGGAGATACATGTGTTTATCTAAGTATATGAGCACATGTGTTTGCATGCTTGTGGAAGCCAGACCTTCTTTGCAGTTGTCATGACTCAAAAGTTCATACATTTGTTGTTTGAAGCAGATATTTCTCTGAAACCAGGGTCTTACTGATTCAGTGAGGTTGGTTGGTCTGAGTCCCAGGTATCTATCTGCCTCCATCTCCTTGGTATTTGTATGACATGTGTCACCAGAGAGTTTTTTCTATGCACTGAGAAATAATCTGAGCTTGGAAATAATCCCTTTTTCTTGTGGGGAAAATAACTGAGCTGTCTCCCAAGCCTTCCTTGCATATATATTTCACTTTCCGAGGCTTTAAAGGAAGTATAAATGGTGCTGTTTTCTTTTGTAGCTGAGTTTCATCTGTTCCTAGTGTTCAGGCTTTTTCACTAGCTGGCTTTCCTTCACGGCATGGTTGTGGCCCATATGAGTATATTTCCACTTTCTAATTTTTATCTAAGTGAGCTTTTATCCTGTATTTGACTTGTTTCTCAAGATGCTTGATCATTTATGCAGTGAAGAGGAAGAATTTTAGCGTTTGAGATACGGTGGTGCTGAGTTTTCTAGCTTGCTTGCAAGAGTTTGATTGGTCAATTTATCTTGGGATTGGTTCTCTCTTTATCTCCAGATCATGAAATAGAAAGACTGCATGAGTGAAGGGGAATGGTCCTAGCCTATCAGGCTTATAGCCACACCCCGCCATTAGCTAATTATTCTGCCCCGAATTAGCCGTTAGATAATTACTTGGGGTTGGACCATCAGGTCCCAATTAGGTATAAAAGGGTAGATTCATGTGGTAAGCACTTTTTCTGCGGATCGCGGGTCTGCCGGCTTCTTCAGAGAAGCACGGTTCTAGGGTCCGGTATTGTAAATCTGTGTGTGTTCCTTTTCTATTAAACTGTATGTCTTAAATATAGCTGGTTTCGGTGATATTTAATTAAAACAGTAACATGTGGTGCCCACACGTGGGTGATCTTACGGCCGCCAGCCGGGCAGGGCTGTGTTTTTCCACAGCCACAGAGGGCTCTCCACCCTCTGCCAGCAATTCCTGGGATTTTTCTCGCGTTTGCTGGCTGTGAATGAGCCTTTGTGAATCTTCCGACCCACACCTCACCTGGCTACTCCGCAGAGCCCACCACTTCCCCAGTGCAGGCCACAGGACCCCCTCCATCTGTCCCTGTCACCCTATTCTGTCCATCTGCCCTGCGCCTTTGTCCCGCCCCACGTGAACGGGAGTGGTTAGACTCTTTGTTTTTTTGTTGCATTCCTTCATTGTGTTTTGAACTTTTAGGCATTCAGAGCCGGTTCTGAGTCCATTCTTGCCGGCTCCTGCGGCCCGGCCCTGGCTCAGGCTCCACTCAGCCACACTCGGCCCGCTAGGCATCGGCCTGCCTGCCTGGTCCACGCCGCCACCAGGATCTCAGCAGCAGAGACCACCCATCAATCACCGAGCGGGGGCCAGCCGTGCCGCCACCCTCCGGCCTGCAGCGCACACCAGCCCATTCTCCTCACACCGGTGCCTGTACCAAGGATTCAGGCACTCCAGAAATTGTGCCGCCATATGTCATCTCTGGAATTTTTCAGGGTCTTTTTTCCAGGGTCTGGGGACTC
>JAQHUG010000095.1:3573662-3587603 GCA_028555095.1 Dicrostonyx torquatus | reverse complement strand
AAAAAAAAGAAAATTGCAATTGCATTTAATGACTATTTCATCATCTGTAAATATATACCCAATATTAATGGCCTAGAGAAAAGCAAATCTCTGTAGACAAAACCTTTGAGACGTGCTATATAAATTAATGTTTACAATTGAAAATTCTGATACCACAGATTTCTGATATTATAGAGGAAAATAAATATTTAATGATTTAACATTCTTCCATCAGGAACTTGCCTATGTTTGAGTCACAGAACTCTATTTGAAAAAATCTAGGGAAACTTCCAAGATATAATAACACACATTTTTGTCTTGGGTACCACACTCTTAGAACATTATCCCTAATTTTACTTTTATTTTATACTTAAAATGATTTGTGTGTATTTTGAAATTAGCTGTAGATCATTTATGATTTCATCATCTTCATTACAATTTTTCTTCTTACCACAAATATCATATGAAAACTAAAATCAGAGAAAATTATATCATATTTTCTAATTATAATATTTTATGATGATAATTTTAAAAATACATTTTGATTTGGAGTAGGTTATTGTCGCATATTTTAAAACTAATTCTACTAGGACAATTTATAGATTTTATAACTTTCTATGTAATTTAGTGCCAGTTCTAGCACTCATAAAGCCTGTAAAAATTAAAATATGTAATCCCTTTACAACTAATAATAATATATGAGAATACAATATGAAATGTCATTATTCAAAGATTTTCAGCTAACCCTATTATATGGTGTACTGTAAAAACAAAAAACTGTAGAGAAATCTAGAAAGGTAATACTAATTTCTGCATATTTGGTCTCTCTTCTGATTATTCATAGGTACATATAGTCATAGATAAGGAAAGTCTTCCCTGAAGAGGTAAGAAATATTCACTAAATTAACTCTGTTTCTCTGTGTATTTTCTCTCTCTGTCTTTGTTTCTGTGTATCTCTGTATCTCTGTCTCTCTCTCCTTTCCTATTTCCATCCCTACCTCCCTCCTGGCCTCTTAATCTCTCTTTATCTTCCTCTCTATCTAAAGCATCACCTAGCATGAAATGTATTCACTTGTTTCTGTTTTCAATTTGAAATGTTCGCCAGGTAGTGGTGGCACACACTTTTAATCCCAGCACTCGGGAGGGTGAGGCAGGTGGATCTCTGTGAGTTCGAGGCCAGCCTGGTCTACAAGAGCTAGTTCCCGAACAAGCTTGATAGCTATAGCAAAACCCTGTCCCTAAAAACCAAAAAAAAAAAAAAAATAAATAAAAATAAATATAAAAAAAGTAAAAAGAAAAAAAAGAAATGTTCATAGTTTGCTACACTGAGCATCAAGCTTATGGTACTTGTTATTCTGAAGCCTTTTAGGTGGTGGGTTCTAGTTTATGGGGGATGGGCATTTGAAGGTCATAAAAACTCTTGATTCAGATAACTATTATGATTTTATTATATGACTCATCTTTCTTCTTAAAATTATTTCTTCATGAGGACTCCTAATGAAGGATATGAAGTCTGAACCAGCTATCTTCTGTAACCAGAAAAGGCTTCCATTGGTGGGGCTGGTACACCAACTCAGCCACAAAACCTTTAACCTATTATCTGTCCTGCCTGCAAGTTATTCTGGGAAAATGATGGCTCAGAGATTGTAGGAGAATCCAACCAATGACTATTTAAGTAGAGGCCCAAGCCACTAGAAAGAGTCTATGCTGGACACTGCCTGGATGACCAGAAAACAGAAGCTGGATAGTCAAGAGACAAAGGTTATATCTAAACACAAGTGACAATAATAGTAAATAATAAAATAATAATAATAATAATAATAATAATAATAATAATAAATGGCAATTATATGATCTAGGGTATTTGGCTATACTCATAGGTCAGAGCCCAGTCCAGCCATCATCAGAGAGGCTTCCTCTGGCAGCTGATGGGAACAGATGCAGAGACCCAGAGTCAAACTTTAGGAGGAGCTTGAGGAACCCCAAAGAGAAGGGGAGGAAGGATTATAGTGGCCACAGGGTGTAAGGAAAACACAGACCACAGGATCAACTAAGCTGGGCTCATAGGATCTCACAGAGACTGAAGCAGCAATCACGGAGCTCGCATGGGTCTGCACTAGGTCCTCTGAATACATAGTGGGACTGTGTAGCTTGGGGTTCTCGTAGGACTCCTAATAGTGGGAGTGGAATAAGAATGTCTCTTACTTTTTTGTCAGATCTTGGGATCCTTTTTCACCTACTGGGTTGCTTTTTCCATCATTGATATAAGGATTGGTGACTAATCTTATTTCATCAGATTATGCCTTGTTCATTTGATATCACTAGGGGTGGAGTGTTCTTTTCTGAAGGGAACTAGAGGAGCATTTTGAATCTGGGGAAGAGAGGAGATAGAAGGCTGAACTGGAAAAATTGTAGGGAGAGGAAGCAGCATTAGGCATGTATTATATGAGAGAGGAATAAAGAAAAAGAAAAAAAGAGAAAAAAATCCTTCGTTTTTTGAAACTATGATAGAAATACAAAATTTCTACTTTTCCAGTGCCTCTCTCTAAATCTCTCAAGAGTCTACTTTGTACTCTATAATTATGGCTTTTGTCTTCATTAGTGGTGAATTCATACACACGCATATATGTGTACTTATATAAATCATAAGTATAGCAATATTACACACACACTTCTACTTGTGTGTATGTTTATATAACCTGCTCTGTCTGTATGATGTTACTTGTGTGCATGTTTCATGACTGATGATTTGGTATTGAATAATCAGTTGCTATGCTCTTCCTGAGGAAGACCTCTCACATTCCTCTACCAACATGCCGTAGCTGTGTATACCTCTTTGTGTAAAGTTTAGGCCTGGTTGTCCTTCCCTTGTATGTTTTCTTTTGTTAATTGTTATTATCACTGCTCAGCTCATGGAACGACATTGCATTTGCGACATAATATTTCACTTTTTAAAATTTGCATTTTCCTCACGACCTGTGGTATAGAACATATTTTCATATACTCATTTCCCTTCTCTTTATCATGCTTGCTGTTCAGCTTTTGGCAAGTTTATAATATCAAACTGCTTAATATCTAATGTTGAGATTATAAGAATTCTTTCCACATATTAAATAGTTGTTATTATCAGATACGACTACAAACAGTGAGTGGTCTTTTCATCTTCAAGATTCTATAAACCACTAAATTGTTTTACATGAATGATTTAAAAAAAAGTTATAAGTTGTTTCATTCACTGTTATTTTGGTACTATACCTAAAAATACTCTCCTACACACTGTCATTTACAATTTCTGCTGTGCCATCTATGAGTTCTTCATTTTGGCATTGTTCACTTAGTTATTTTAATGTAATTTCAAGATAATTATTCTGGAAGTGTCCATTCTGTGTCCAAATGAAGTATATTTATATTTTCCATATTAATGTACTAGTAAGCCAGACCATTTGTTGAGTGGATTGTCTTTTCCTCATTGTTCATCCTATGCTCCTTTGTCAAAGGTGAATTAGCTGTAGGTTTTGACTATTTCTGGTCATTATACCATGTCACATTGATCTATTACTCATTCTTTCACCACCACAGGTGTTTGTATTCTGTAGTCATGAAACCCTCAGACTTGGCTACCCTTCATTATTGTACTGAAGAGCGTAAGACATTTATTAAGAGCTCAACTCTATTTTCTGTAGTTATAAGCTTTAACAACCTTAAATATTGTAGCAATTGTATGAAGCAAAATACAAAAACATTTCAAATAAGAAGTTCTGGAATTAATGTTTATTGTCTATATAACTTAAAATCTACATTAGGCAAGAACCTAAGGTTTTCAGTCTGATTAATATAACTCCAGAGCCTGTGTTCTTTCCCTTCCCTTCTCTTGCCTTCCTTTCTTTTCTCTTCCTCTATCCTCCCTTTTTTTTACTTTCTCTTTCCTCATTTTTTCCTTTCTTTAACTTCCTGGGTTTTTGTTGTTTTTGTTGCTTTTTGTTTGTTTGTTTTTGATGTTTCTACCTTTCAATGATCATTCTCTTACCTATCTGTTGTGTGTCTGGCAAACATTGTTTTAGTCCTGAGACTGTAGCAGTGAAAGTACCAGGTAATCTGGTGTTGACTTTTTTTGTATAGGGTCAAGATTAATAGCACAGTGAGAAAGGGTGATGCTAAGGGATGCAGTAAGATGGCACATAAATAAAGCATAGTAGCTACTATAACACAGCAGACAGTAGAAAGTTCTCTAGAGAAACAAGGCAAGGAAGAAATAATGAAAACAAATAAGGCCCTAACACAATATCCTCACTAGATAATGGCATCTACTTAATGACTTGATATGGTAAGTCATAGTCTAGTCACATTCATTTTCTAGACAAAGAAAAGAAACAAATAAAATATGCTAGTGTCCCAGGGTCATTGCACCATCGGATTATATGAGAGATAGAAGAAAATACTGTTACAGCTGGAGCAGAGTGAGTGAAGATCAAAGTAGTAGAGATGGAATTGTTCATAGGAACAGTACGAGTGTGATTGGTGTACAGTATTTTTCAGGTACGCTCGGTTTAAAATTGTTTAATGAAACATCGTGAGTTCTTCAGATTGTTCAAACATCTGAAATGTTCAATACAGTTTTATAGTCTTCCACTGAAAAGAGCTATATTGACCAATTGTTCTAAATTGCATACTTTCATAGTATAACTAACAAATATCTTCTCATACTATTATTCTTGGCTTCATTTAGTTGGTTATACAACAGCTTTTTTAGGACTATATTATAATAATATGAGTTTGGTAACTTTTTAAATGTTTGGGCTAAAATTCATTGATCAAATTTAATCAGTATTAGAATCTTACATTTAAAGTTCTAATATATTTAAGCCTACTGAAAGAAACCTTATATGTATGTGTCCCTTATAAAACATTGAATTCAAGAGCTGCAGTAGCTTATTGAGAGAATTGGTGAGATCATTCTTAGAGGGTGATGTAATTATAGATATTCCAAAGGATGAAGCTGATAGTTGAACATCATTGATGATGCAAAACTCTGAAAGCTGATTCTAGTTGCCTCTCAGATTGTGGAAGGTTGAAAGAGATCTCTCTTGTCATAACAAAGCAATCAAGATGACTAAAGAAATTATACTAGTTTTTGCCCTGATTCTGACTCATTTGAGAAGTGAAAATGAAGACAAAAACAGAACGTTGTGAACTTTTATTGCATCCAGACATGAATATTTCATGTGTTCATGACTAAGTAATAAGAGGAAATGTACATGAGATTCTGGACAATGAGAAAATAGTTGAACTTTTAAGAAATTTTAAAATGAAGAGCTCCTTCAAAACAAGTGTTTCTTTACACATACACTCTCTTATAAGTTTTCTTATATGGGAATATGGTATTTATAATACCAAAGACTAAGAGGAGAAAGGGAAATGAATGATGTGTCTCCTGTCTGTACAGGTCTTCCTTTATAGCAAAGCCCTCCAAGTGATGAATTAAGGCAGAAGAGTTTAATTCCATCTTCAAGGAAATTCCTCACTTTTGCAAAATAAGGCAGATATCATCAAAAATAATCTCAGATAACTTGGAAGGACTGAAGAGAAAAAGAACTAAATAGGAACTACAAAATTGACTGACATTATAATGAAGAATAAACTTTAAAATCTGTCTGGTGAGTTGTGAGCAAAGAAAAACCCATTTCTTTTATAGGAGCTACTTAGCTTTTCCCTGGAGTTAAACAATTACCACAATCTTTCTCACTGCTATTGGTTTGGAAATGGTGATCTACATTTCGGGATGTTTGTAGAGTAAATCTATCAGTTTGGTACACTACATATTAATTAGAGTGTTAAATATATTAATTAATAAAATTAATTAGGATAGGCGGGGAAAAGAAAAGAAAGGTTCATAGAAGAATGACATTGTACAATGGAAAAGTATTGGCTTGTTATGTTATGCGAAGGGTATATATTATAAATTGTTAAATAAGAGCAATTGTATGCATACCCATATATCTTATATATTATATATGTATGCATAAATAATGCTTCTGATGATAGAGAAATAATTATAGTGATTTATTCCTTGTACTTCTGGTGGAACATCTATGCAGTTATGAGTGAAACGTGTACTAATAATTTGTCTAATTAAGAAAGTCAACAAATAACACAGAAGTGCCTGAATCTGGTTTTAAACAGAGCAGTGAAGATAGCAGTGAATTAAAAAATAAAGGCACTATGAATAAACATATTAGAAAACATACAATTTCTATTATTACCCTTGGCAGGGTGAGCCTGGCTTCAATCCACCTGAATGAATGTTTCTTAGAAACAACTGTAATGTGGTGAGGGAGAGTCGTATTCACCCACTTAAGGAGGCAATAGATCTTGTTATGAAACAAACCTTGAATTTCTTCTTCTAATATTATACAATGATAGGACATATGTACTCACTCATTAGTGTTTTTTAAACAAAAAGCAAATAAAACCATCCCACAAATCACAATCCCAGAGAAACTAGACTACAATGAGGACCCTAAGAGAGACATACATGGATCTACTGTACATGGGAAGTAGATAAAAAGACAAGATCTCTGAGTAAATTGAGAGCATAAGGACCTTGGGAGAAGGTTGAAGGGAAGGAGGGAGGAAGGGAGAGGAGCAGAGAAAAATGTAGACCTCAATAAAATCAATAAAATAAATATATATAATGATAGGAAATATGCATTCTGAAATTCAAAATTCCATGTCACTTAAATTGAACCTTCATGTCATTTTAGTGTTTTGTTATCTATCCCTTAGTTTATACTAGAATTATTTCACTTAAATGGATTAAATATTTTTAGAAAGAGCATACACATTCAGTTTGGGAATAGATATGTAATTAAAAATGCCTCAAAGGATTGTCCTTTTACTTTGATTATGAATGTGACCCCTGATAGAGCTTTCACTAATTTCCTATTTTTGAAGCAATTGACTTATTTTAAAGGAACTAGTAATAAATACAAATACCTTCTTTGTTTTCATTTTTCAGCATTCTAACACATTTGGGCTAAGATGGACGATAACTGCTGATTGCTCAGGTCAGCAGGGCCTAATAAGATTTGCTACATTGCCACTCTAATTTTGTTTGACATTACATGGAGGGGGAAGGCTCAGAAGGTGATTGGTATCTAAAAGTATAAGAATGAGTTACACATAGCGACAGAATTGGCAACCAGAGGAACCACTTAACCTGAAAGAAAAGGAAAACTAGTGATCGCACCTTCCCTAGTCCACATTAAAAACCTTGAATTCAATGTGCCTTATAGACTGTCCCTATCCTGGGCTGATTGCCATCTGGCCTATTTTATGATCTGGTAATTTATCATATACCATAGTATTACACTTCCTCAGTTTATAGTGCAGAAATCTACTGCTTTTGATTGAATTAAGAAGTATTCTGGGAACCTGAATTTTCTTTGATCATGTGATGAATGATTGTAGTAAGATCTACTGTCAAAACTGAAATGAAGCCTTAAATTGTTCTAGTGTCTCTTTAAGATAGTAGAAATAACTTTTCCACATACCCAAATCTATCCTCATTTTTAAACCTTGATATTTATCATTTAATTAAATAAGTTAATCAGTAGAAGTTTATAGTTCATAATATTTTAATTTATTCAGAATTTTCTTATTGAAGATATAAAACAACATTTATTCAAGTAGTGAATTATTTCTGATAAATTAAAGTTACTATTATGAATAAAAAATTGAGTAAATGTCTGGTGAAGTTGAAGTGGTTTGTCTTGATCTTTTTTTCCTCAAAATATCAAGAGTATCTCTTAACTATTTTTTGTCACAGTTTTTTGTAAACCACAGAATGGTTTATTATCTGAGATGTTTCTGAGAAACATCAATAACAATTTTGGTCATAGGTTTTCCTTAAGTCTTCCATAATAATTTCCCTTGAACAAATATATTCTTAAAACTACAAATGGCCATTTTTCTGCAAAAACATGAAAAACTTGGTGATTTATAATGAGAAGAAATAAAATAATGATTAGCAAATAACCCATTTATGATGCCACAAAGAGATGTAATAAACATTTTCAGGCTTCATTAAATATGGTCATTTTGTGATACATGGCAACCGAAGGAGACCAACTTTATTCTCATTCTGAGAAAACAACCACAGTCAGAGACATTGATCCATTCTCATTTTCTCAAAATTTCAGCTGTGACCAACTGCCAGCCAAGCCTCTACTGTTTCTTTAAAATATTATTGCATGATCCTGCATTAGTCTCTAATTCCACTAGGGAAAATTTAGACATCATCTCCTAAGCAATTTAGAGTGTGTGTGGGGGGGGGAGTGTGTGTGTCTATTCCATTATATATTTTTCTCTCATGCTATGGAGAGGAAACACTTTTCAACCACACAATCCAGTATAAACTGGCCGGTTTTTAATTAAATAAATATTTAATAAAATATAATTTAAACACTATTAATTATATTGGCATTTTGAAGTAAAAATCACCCTTGAATCATCTTCCTGATCAAAGCCCTGGTAAAAGCAAACTCACCTTCTGACGTTCTAATGTGTCATATTCTTAAATCTCATATACTACATTTATCTATTGCTAACTGTTTTATACTCCTCCATGTTGTGTGATTCCAGCATTGACTTACAGAGCGTTCTATCCTTTGTGCTGTTAAATAGATGCAGATGAATCCAGGTTAGAGGCATTCCCTATTAGGGATGGAACTGGGAGTTACAAATTTATATGTTAAAATCCCTTTTATAAATATTCAAGACAAAAAATGACTGATTGTATTCTAAGTAGGTGTCTTCCTTTGTAACAACCAGATGATGTATTTTTTGAAATTGTTAAACTTATTTTTCATTCCCATCATTAGGGAGACTCTCTAGTGACATGTGATATGACATTACTCACAACTTTAACAATTATAATGGATATTGAAGGCTATGCCACTTTGATTTAAAATCAAAATTTTGGGTAAATAATGATGAAACTTTTGAAATACTTCTCCCCTATAATTGTGGGTATGAATTTTAAGTTATTTAAATTATTCATTTTGTGGTGCCTTTGTTTTAACATTTCAGATTTTTATATTGTGTTTCACTTGTTTGGGATTATGAATTTAATATCCTGGTACAATGTGCTTACCATTTATTTCCTCAGAAAATATTTTGCAAACACAAGTTTTTATTCATTCATGAATTCTCTTGCTCTTTTTATTTTAATAAATTGAACTGCTCTATATGCTTGCTCTTGTATAAGAAAAGTTTGCTTTTTCATAACCCATAAATGTATTTTTCTATGTTATTTATTTTTACTTCCAAATCTATTAGTGATTTTTAAAATACAGTATCATTTTTCAATGCTGTTTTCTCTCCAACTGGTCTACATATATATCTTTGAAGTTATTTCCCAATATTAGCATAATTTTTGGGCACTTTTGAAATCTGCTAGTCAAAGTCCTTGAATTCTGCTCTATCTTTTCCCAGGACTACATTGACTTTTTGAAATTTCTATATTCAATACTTATTTTAGAATTAATTTATGAAATGACGTAGATATCTTTTGTGGAAATGATTTAGGTTCCTTTACTACTCAACATCACTGATTTTTAAGGCCATGCACATGACACTTGTTTTTGGTTTTAGTCTCTCACCTTTGACCTTGTTTTATAGTTTTCATTGTGTATTTGAACAGGTTGAACTTTATCTCTAAGAGTTGTCTATTTTTTTGGATAATACAAAATTGTTTTTCTGAATATATCAATATTTATAGGGGAAATAGAATTTTTCTTTTTGATTTTCTAAAACAGGGTTTCTTTGTACAGCCCTGGCTGTCAAGAAAATCCCTCAAACTCAGAGATCTCCCTGTCTCTGCCTCTTGAGTGCTTGGTTTAAAGATGTATGCTACCATGACCCAGTGTCAGGAAAACTGAACTTCATACATGAATTTAATTCTACTATTTTGTCATGATCTAGGAATAACCAAGGTTCAATCCTTGTTATGTTCTTCATAAAATTTCACCAATTTTTTCTAATATTTTAAGTTACCTTTATTTTCAATGACAGCTTGAAATTTTCATTTTAATACACAGATATCAGAAATTTGCTTTTAGATTTTATCTTATAATTACAATACATTTATTTTTCACATATGAACTTTATAATAAAATTTTGCAGTTAAAATATATTGCACTATTTTGTGCCTGAGAACACAGTTTAGCTGTTCTATTAATCAAAGGACATATCCCAGTTGCTAGACCAGCAAGTGGAAGAGTTTGATGGTGTCTGCTTGCTCATTTATCTATCATCTTCTGCAAGCATGATACCTCTTTCCAGCAGGAATATGCCTTGTTTGACATTTAGAATTAATTTGGTCACCTCAAATTCTCTTTCTCTTCATGGAACGGTATGAGATCTAAGGTTTGGTGGTTTTTACTTATTCATGTTAGAGCAAACTAAAAGTAGAGATGTGTTCAGTAAATTGATGGGAAAGGAATGATAATTTTACTTGTGATTGTATTCTGTTATCTTCATACAAGTTGCAGTATAAAAAGCAGGCTGTATGGTGAAACACTCCAGATCTTGACTGTCTTGCTTGGCTAGGCATTTATTTTTTTCAAGCCTCAATAATTGTAACAATTCAAAGACAGTGAAATGTAATCTATGTGTACTTTTAAAAAGTGTGAAAAATAGAGCAGTACAAGTCCACGATGGACATCAGAACCAAACTCTAAGCGATAGAACTCAGCTAACAAAAGTATGACATATTGAAGATGGTAAATCTATTGCTTTTATGTGTGAAATGTGTGCCACACTCAGAGAAAAAGAGGATTACTTTATCTTTTAGTAGGCGAAGATTACATTCAGGCACTATGACTGCCACAGGTAATAGATTTATGAATGATGTTACCAAGTAAAATGAGCCTGTCTTAATTCTGACCATAGTAAAACATCAAAAGTGAAAGATTCCTGACCTCTCCAGTTTTACACCAAAAGCCAAAATGGGTTGTGATAGGGAATAAACTCTCTTGGATTTCATTACCTAAGTGAGACTGAATAAAATACATGATATTTATGATGTCCTGAAAATTTTCATTTCTCATTCCCAATGTTCTCTGAAATTATGCTCATTTACAGCAGAGATCACTTTGCTTCTGCTTTTAGTTTAATTGTAAAGCCTTATATGATGCTTTATTTAGTACCTGGACAGTATGATTAATAAATATTTGTTGAATTAATATGCATGAATTTGATCTCTGAAGATTTTCTTTACTATCCTTCCACTGAAATCGTTTTTATTCATGTTGCATTTATTTGACCTGAACTATTTATGAAACATTTTTCATATGCCAGGATACATGCTTTATGTTCCAAAGAAGCAAAGATGAAAAAATAAAGACAAACAAAACATAGTTTATCCTCATTGCAGAGCGTTACACCCTCTGCTTAGTCAACAGTAACTACCCAGATTTAAAAAATGCTAAAGAGCAACCTCATTGAGTGCTTTTACTGACACTGAACTTGATACATAAGAGTGGACACTGAGCAGAAAACAATTCCTTATCAACAGACACATAACACATACGGCCTGGAAAGGAACTAATCTTATATGGGGTGATGTTCTCTGTTTAATTTTTCTATAGCTGTGGTGTGTTTCTGCCAGAGGTCCAAACATTAAATGAATGTATTTTTTTTATTTGGTGTCTAGTGGGACATATGGCCATTCACTGAAGTCATGCACTTATGATGGATTATAGAACCGCATGCTTGTCCACTTTGTTGATGCCTTACTCATGACTTGAAGAATTATCTCCCATCATATTCCTTCCATATATGGCTTGCTGTCCACTGAAGTGCCCAAAGAAATTCATAAGGCTCCCCCAAACTGTAGGACAACATACATTTTGTCTCCATCTAAGGTCATCATCTCATGTAACTCATAGTAAATTGAAATTGAGAAAAACACATAGTGGACATTAGTTTATCCTTATAAACTTGCGGGATTATAGTCCTCAGTAGTGGCCTGGTATATTCTAGCATCTCACACTCTAAGAGACTCAGATGTCTTTTAAACTGGGTGTAAATGAGGAGTGAAAGCAAGCAAATTGCTCTGCTTCACTTCCTTGAGTACCCTAGCCTAAGAAGAACCACTCATATGCCTGAAACTAACTTTGCTCCACTTCTGCTCTATATAAACAAATCAGTATTCCAACTGCTGTTTGATAATGTCCCTGCTCCCGTGGCAGCTCAGAAACCAAGAACAAATATATGGAAGAGTCCTTAGTTATCAGTTAGGACAAGTAATAGTGTTGCTACTCTTTTTCTCCTCTGGTTACTAATGAACGGTACTCCCTTTACACATTTCCATTGCATTCCCTCAACTCAAAGTTGATGACGGTGGCATGGAATTTATTATCCCTAAGAATTTGATAACTTAGCTTCCTTTTTGACAATGATTATATTTATATTGCATCTGTAATAATCCTATATTTGATATGTTTAAATTTAAAATTTAAATTTGTTTGCCAAATTTCCCCTGTCCTTGATCTAGGTTCTCATTGCAGTTTAGCTCTGTTCACACAATATGAACTACTACTGTTTAGTAATGTAGGGTTAGGGTTAGGGTTAGGGTTAGGGTTAGGGTTAGTAATATAAGTTAGTACAGTTTAGTAATATAAGTTATATCATATGGCAGGCAACACTGTCCATTTACTGCATCACTGTAATACCAATGTAGATAATGTACTGCCAACTGAATCTGCTTCCATTTGTTACAGAGTATCCATTGCCCTTTTGCCTTGGGAATGTCTTCTACCAATGCTACTGTTTGTGGAGTCTCCCAAAGAGCACAACTATAAAGTAGATACTTCTATTTGCCAACTTATATCAAGAAATATAATTTTATCTACAAAGAGACTTTTCTCTGTATCAAAACTTTTAGAGAATTTTATCTTTAAATGTGTAAAAGTGTGGGGATTGACTTCTCCAAAAATCTGTAAACAGTTAGCAATCTATAATTCAGGAATGGATTAACTATTATAGTATTTGAACCAAAACCCAGAGGCAGGAACTTCAAGAAAAGTTTCAGTATTGATTTCTAAGTTGAATCAATAATTTCGGGGTGGGGAATGTCTATCTTTGATGTTAAGGCATTCAGTTATGAGACCTAGCCGCATTATGTATAGTAATTGCATTACTAAATGTCTAAAAATTTAAATTATACATATAAATGATTTCTCTAATAATAAGCTCTAAATGGATATTTGGCCAAATAACTGGGCACTGTAGACTAACAAAGTTACTACATATGATTAGTTATCATAAACCATTATCTCATGTGTAATGTTCTTCCAGTTATATTAGTTATACTGCTTATGCAGTAATAATATGTAATGGATGATGTTAAACATAGGTAGGACAAAAATGGCTTTCATAGTACTTACAAAACAGAAATAACTTTCCCACACAGAGATCTCTGATTAAGAGTTGCTTCCTATGCCTTCTTTTTAATCATCATTGGTAGTGGTACCTCATCCTTACAAAGAATTCTGAATACAATTGCATATGTAATGAAAGGAGAAAGGGAAACTAGGGATGACTGGAGACTTAATGAGGAGGGAGAAGGTAGGATAATACAGAGGAAAAGGAGGGGGATGAATAAATAACACTAAGGATGCTTTTAAAAGCCAGAGGGAGACTCTAGTAAGGAGGGACAGGTGGGCAGTGTCCCGCTGCCCAATAAGCTTAAACCCGATATAACCACACAGAAATTGTATTAATTAAATTGCTGCCTGGCCCATTATATCTAGGCTCTTTTTGGCTAACTCTTACATCTTGATCTAACCCATTTCTATTAATCTGTATGTCACCACGAGGTCGTGGCTTACCAGAAAAGATCCTAACCAGAGTCAGTCTCAGACAAGAGTTTCATGGCATCTGCCACACTGCCTTCTTCCT
>JAQHUG010000095.1:3558911-3572724 GCA_028555095.1 Dicrostonyx torquatus | reverse complement strand
TATTCAATATAGTTCTTGAGGTCCTAGCTAGAACAATAAGACACCAAAGGGAAATCAATGGGACACAAAATGGAAAAGAAGAAGTCAAACTCTTACTGTTTGCTGATGATATGATAGTTTACATAAGTGATCCCAAAAATTCTACCAAGGAATTTCTACAACTCATAAACACTTTCAGCAATGTAGCAGGATACAAGATTAACTCAAATAATTCAGTAGCCTTCCTGTACACAAATGATAATAGGGCTGGGGAAGAAATCAGAGGCTCATGGGATTTTTATATTAATTCATAAAATATCAGAAATCCTGCTTTTAGAAATTGTATTATAATGACAAAAATGATCTTCATTCTACAGCTTTTGCATTCAGACATTTAATTTCTTTCACACTAAAACTTTGATATAAAAAATAAAAATATATTTAATAATTTTATGTTTTATAATATAAATTAACATTTTAGCATGAATAATAAAAACCCAGAGACAGATTTGGGGTTTGACCTGAAGGTCAGAAATACAAAGCAGCCAACCACTTTTATCTCTACCAAATTTTCAAACTAAAGGGACAATATTCTGTTTCAACAAATCCTCAGGCTCCACACTCCACTGAGTTCCTGTCTCTTCCTGTTTATATTCCTCTTTCCACCCAGTCATATCGCTCCTTTCTTTACCTCCATAGTGCTGGGGTTAAAGGTATGCGACCACAAGTGCTGGAATCAGGTTGTGTGAGCTCTTTTTCTTTTTTAGACAGATTCAATCTTGTGACGTCCAATTGGTCTTTAACTCCCAGAGATCCATTTACCTCTGTTTTCTGAGTCCTGGGATTAATGATGTGTACCACCAACTCCTGGCCTGTATGGCTGACAAGTACAGCTACATTGCCCTCTTATCTTCAGGCAAGGTTTATTTATTAAAACACAAATAATGTAGCACTATAAACATTCATATTATCCAATAAGATATTTTTGCTTACTGCTTTCTTCATCTGTGGAGCTCAGACTAACAAGCAACACACTGGAGTTCAGTTTTGCTAAAATTCAGTATTGTCTAATGGGTTCTAAAAAGTAGTTCTGGCTTAGCTCAAACTCATTTAGCCTTTTAAAGCCAGTATCAGACTTTATGTTGAGTTATAGAGTGTCAAAGTCAATCTTCAGAAGTCTGGGAATGTTTCTTAAGATTCCCTCAGGCAACTTCATCTGGTAGAGTTTTTGATGTGAGTCTAAGATCTGAGAAGTATTGGGGAAGTGGGTAGAGGGTACATTGAAGATGTGCTGTCCATTGTCAGATCAGTGTGGTAGGTTGAGTTGTGTCCCTTACACTAAATAGATGGGTGGAGTTTGTGTCATGAGTCTAGAACAGCTGTCTGTAGATGGAAGTGGAGGAAACATAATGGAGATACATGTATTTGATGGTACAACTCTGAGATCCCTAATTAATGGTGAAGAAGAAGGAGTGAAACAAGGCAGGTACTGGAAACATGGTCCTCAGGCAGGGTATGCTCATGGTTCTGGGACTACTCCCTGGAAAGTGAAGTCCTAAGATCACAAGAGTGGATGAAGTTAATCTAGTATTCCCCACCTAGACATGGGATCCAATGGCAGTGCAGTTTGTAGAATTTTCACAGGGATGTTTCTTGCTCAATTATGCCACATAATTTTGGTTAAAATTTGCACACACAATTTGAAGTGTTGTTGTCATATGAATTTCATTGATGTTCATCCTAGACCCTTGAGTCAATCGTTTTCTTTTATAATTTAAAATAACAGTGTTGTTTATGACATTTCTAGGAGACAAAAATCACTGAGCAAACTTTCCCTTCCTCTGACTTTTACAATCTTTCTGCTTCCTCATCCATAATGATCTCTGAGCCTTTGATGCAAGGATATTATTGTAGATGTCTTTATTAGGACTGGTCTCAACAACTTTGAATTTCAATTTGTTGTGGTTTTCTATTGATCTTTCGTTAAAAAGGTAAGTTTCCATGGAGAAGGTTAAGGACCAAACATGTGAAGATAAAGACAAATATTCAATGTAGTTAGGGATTAGCTATCTTTGTTAAGTGATGGTTATAGTTTCTCTTATAAGATCCATGGCTTCACTAGCTTGGAGTAGCTGTCTAGGTTTCCAATACCATACATGATTTATTAAGTCTAATTAAAGTGCTTTTAGTGATAGCCCAGGAATGCACGCCTACAGTTATCAAACTATGCTGATTGCTGTGGTTCACAGGCAACATAGGTAGATAGAACTTTTGGTTGTTTCCTCTCTTGGGAAAATTGCATGTTGCCTTCTGCCACTATAAAAGCTAATCATCACATACTTTCAGCTCAGTTCAAGCTCAGAAAACTCTCGTCCCAGAACTGTGAATGCATGGTGTCTTTAGAAGTAGAGTTGTAATTTTCATCTCTAGAGGACAATCAAGGACAACAGAAATAATCTTTAATCTTTTATGGAATCTCTTGGACAGCTCTGATCAACAACTCAAAAGAGAGTTTCTTATGCTTTACTGGTGTCAGAGTTTTTGTTAGATGGTCTTCGGCTCTTAGAGAAAGCATTGTTAGCTCATATGGAAAAATTACATTTAAGTGCTTTATGTGTAATTAATTATACTCTGACCTATGTGTCATATAGGTATTTTTAGCAGATAGCTAGTGTTAAGATTCCTTATGATTTTACAGATATCCTTCTAATACGTTTTCTTTCTTCCTTCTATATTTATCTCATTCCATTTCCCTAGTTAGAGACCCTCATTTTGACCATTTTCTCCTTGAAATCAATTATATTTTCTAAATATCCTTCACAGTACATTTTGACTTTCCTGGTTAATGCAGTTACACTAGTTTGTATACTCACATCTGAATATTTGGAACCAGGGGTTTTATATAAGAGAGAACGCGATTATATATATATATATATATATATATATATATATATATATATATATATATATATATATATATATATATATATATATATATAAAGAGAAAAATAAAGGGTATTTGGGTGGTGTTTGGAGAAATGGGGAATGTCTAGCAGGAGTTGAGAGGAACCATAATCAAAATATATTTCACAAAATTTAATTAAATAAAAAACCAATATTATCTTTAAATCAATAAAACTAAAATTAAAATCTAAAAAATAAAGTGTACATAGAGTAATACAGGAGAAAATTGAAGCCTTCATCAATAGTCACAGAAACTTATGATGAATGTTTACAGGAAGAAATGGAAGCAGAAGAGTAAAATCTGGGGCAATATCTTTGATCGACATAGTAGAGAGTTGAGAGGGAAAGACCCTGGGCAAAGCAGCAAACAGCTCAAGCCAAAATATAAACCTCCTCAAACTAAATGGAAACAGGTCATATAGAATTACTTTTTAAAATTTATCTTGTGTGAGCATGTTTTTATGTATGTAAAAGCCTAAATGCATGTGCCATGTGCTGTCTGTGGTAGACGAAGGACATTCCTCAGCATTTGGTTCTCTCCTGCTGCATTGTGTGACTAAGAGATGTAAAACAGGTTCTTGGGACATCACTATTGCCTCAAGCCACTGAGCACAGGCAATACCTCAAGTCAACACTTGTAGTCCAAGCTGGTAATACTATTATGCTGTGTATCCTTGGAAGAAGTTATGTAAAACATCTTATAATTGTGTATAATTTTTTCTCATCATTATTATTTGGGATTTTATACATAGGAAGTAATCTAATAACATTTAAAATAATAAGCATGGAAATATCTGTTATAGCCTGTCTAGCAGGAAAGCTAACCAAGTTTAGAGGACATGTTAGAGGAGGTTGATGCATCAATATGGAAAAACTAAATAGATATTAAAGGAATACTTATGATTACTATTCAGACAGAACTTCAATACAAAGAAAGAAATATATGCATGGTAATGGTATCCGCATTATGACGGTGACTACTTAAATTGTGTGTGGAAGAGTCTATGAAACATTAAAATAGGGGCATTGTTAGGGAAGTTGTTCAAAATCATCATTCTTTGAGAGTTTTTCTTTAACATGATGTCTTTTTACAAAGAAAAGAATCAATGAACCAATTTTTATTATTCTATATCACTGCAAGCTTACAAAATGCATACTAATGAATAGAATGGAAGCCATTAGAATACCGAACATCATTGGCCTAATGTGTATTGAAGAAGAGTCTGACCTTCAAGAAAGAGAGAGAAAAATAAAAAGAAAACTATTATGTATTAACCAAGTAACTTTGCCAATATCTGCCAGAGAAATGAGACAGGAAACAATCACTGTCCTCACTGACCTTCTGAGTACCCATGACACAGTATAACTTTGAGTCTTCAAATAAAAATGCAGTCTATTGTACCAGACAGGAAGCTTTGCACTTTCATTATGCATATAATATCTAATAGATCTTTTGAAATCATTACCTGTCAAGAGCAGAAAAGAAAGGCAGAGCGAAACCTTGAAGAACAGAGTTTGTCAAGGGTCAAAGTAAATGGCAATATACTTTAATAAGCAATAAGCCGTACATTATTTCTGGGTGGCCTAGACACTCAGTGGACTGTGGCATTATATTGCATTGCAGAATAGTTTCTTAGTGGCCTAGAATAATCTGCCAGGCTTATATCAGATTGTCTGTAACTTTAAAAAAAAAAAAAAGAAACCAACACCATGTAATTAGGAAGACATAATTTTGAGTTACCAAATGTAAGGCACATCAAATACTTACATCTTTATTATTTTTAACTAGATTACCATTCCTGTATATAATCATAAAATGGAAAGGGAAATTTGTGTTTTCAGGTTCTCAGCAGTTAACAAATGAATAAATCATGCATGCCAATAATATAGTAGAATGCATATATCACCAAATGCTAATTTTATTGGTTAGCATTAAGAGGAAGAAAAATCCTTTTTTTTTCAGGTATGTGGCTTTTACATTTGCATGTGTATGGCACAGTAACTGTTCTTGTATCTAAGCATATAAAATGACATATAATCATTTAATATTGGCCGAAATATATGTGCTTCACTGCCTAGTGGCAGAGTGACTAAGTAAGAGGAATGAGCAAGACCCAAGTGGCCTAGATACTAGCTTGCATTGTTAGAAAATTACTGCTACCTTCTCAAAGTACCTGACTCCTAATTTTCTCATTGTAGTATCAGAAGCTAGTATCAATGCTTACTGGGGTCTTTAAGGGGCCTACCAACTAAAGCCCAGTTTCTACCTGGAATCAAGAATAATTTCTTCCTGTTCATCTCAACCTGACACAGATAAAGAAGCAAGAACATCACTTTGCTAACTATTATCCAATGACAAAAATAATTTGGCAGTATAATAACATTGAGTGTTTGACAGGTATAGTATTGCATACTGGAGAATGATGATCTCCCTCTTCCATATACTAACATTGGACCTCCAAGACATTCTCAAAAAATGCCTTTGCTCTGCATTTTCATTAGGTCAGTGGACAAAAGACCAGAATTTACTTTGAAAATTGTCATAAACTGTAAAAGTGAAGGAAGTGAATCTCAGGATTTTGTTTGAATTATGTAGGTTAGCAGATGTATTTGAGTATGATGGTAACTGCAGTGTGTCTAAACTAGGTGAATGAGCCTTCTTTCTTAATTTCTCAGTATCTTGTCTCACATAATAGTGTTTCTCCAAACTTTAAGCCTGGGATATTTACATTAAAAATAAGAAATCCAGTGTTGAAATCTGAAATAGTAAGTCATCCAGCATTATTCTTTGTTCAAGAGACAGATTATTAGAAGCAATATGATAATGATGCAAAACAAACTAGTAGTTAAGAGAATGAAGTAAAAATTGCAGGCACTGCTATACCTAACCAGAGCCATTTGATATTTGACTAAGATGCCAAAATATATACTTGAAAATCAAAGCTTATGTCATAAATTATGCTGAGAAAATTGTTTGCTGTTGTAGAATATTAGTTGGAGATATGTTTCATTTGTTTATACTGTGGAACTTTTGTTTAATGATGCAAAGATTTGTTGCATCCTTTTGCATTACATTTATTTGATTCTATGAAGCTGTGTTTCTTTGTCTGTCTAAAATACCTGTTTGTTCTATTGAAGAGTTGAATGGCCAATAGCTACGCATGAAAGAGTAATAGGTGAGACTGGCAGTTAGGAAGAATAAATAGGAGGAGAAATCTAGAAAGAGATTGATCGTGAAGTGAAAAAAGAAGGTGCTAACCACCTAGACATACAGCCAGACACAGAATACGAGGGAAAGAAATGATATGCAGAAATTAAGAAAGGTGAAAGCCCAGAGGCAAAAAGTAGACAAGATAATTAAAGAAAAGCTGGCTAGAAAAATGTCAAGCTAAGGCTGGGAAAACATAAGAAATTATAAGCCTTTGTAAGTTTATTTGGGAGGTGAGTGGTGGGCCATCAAAGAGCCAAAAGAGGGAAAAACACACCAATTACCACAGTCTCCATTCTCCATGTGGAAGAATTGATCAAGAGCCTATTTTTGACTCTATAAACATTAACTCTAAGCAGATGAAAGTCCTCAATATGAAGCAGCTAGGATAAAACATAGGCAGCACAAGACCAGATGTACACGTAGGAAAAGGCTTTCTGAATAGGGATCCAGTTGCTCAAGATTTAAAACTAACTCTGATGAGTGCAAAACGTGAAGTAAGAAAGCTTCTGGATAACTGAGGAACAATCAAGCGAAGGAGAAACTTTGAGTATGGAAGAGAATATTTGCAAGGTATGCTTGACAGAGTATTAATTACCAGAATATATAAAGAACTAAAAATACAAAGATTCAGAAAGCAGACAATTCAATTGAAAATGTACTGTAGGTTTCAACATTGACATCAAAATAAGAACCAAAAACAAATAGAAGTATTTCAATAAATGTTCATTGTCCTTACCAATTAAGTGATACAAATTTAAACAACTTTGAGATTTCATCTTACCCGCTCATAATAACTGAGACCAATAAAACAACTGATGAAAAACACTGGTAAGGATGTGGTGAAAACGGAACGCTTAATCCCCATTAGTAGCCATGGAAACCAGTCCAGCCACTCTGCAAATTAGTGTGGATAAATAAAAATTTAATACAAGTAGCTAAGAGAGAAAAATAATCAGTAGCCCTATTCACTTATAGTCTATCAACTATCCCTAAATTTGCAATTGTGGCATTCATATTTTGCAGCAATACACAGATAACTGAACTCAAGGCCTCCTTAACAGGATGGAAATCAGCCCCCATTCTGTAAAGCTATCCAACAACACATGCCTAGGAAGGAAGGACATGGGTCTTAGATAGGAACCTATTACCACCACTTTCCCAAAACACTGTAGTTTTAACTGCATTCTAATCCCCATAAATGTCTGCCTCACACTTCACTAGAGAAACTTCTTTAAAAAATACAACAAAACAAGATCATTGCAGAGAGTCAAAATGCAGAGAAGATCTGAGTGTGGGATGGCCAGCCCTAACTGATATATCTACAACACCAATCCTGCACTCAAGACTTATGGATCATAGCAGAAGACAGGGCAGAGATTGTAAGAACCAGAGCACTAGGAAGTCTAATGAGATTGTGCCTTCCAGTTATGACAAAGAAACTACACCTATGAAATCCCAACAACATGGATGCTTAAATGAGACTAACACAGATTTGATCTCCTAGTTGACCTCCCTATTAGAGGAGCCTCATGTGACCTCACATGTAGATAAGGAGCTTAAAAAAGCACAAGTGACTGCTGAGAGAGGGACAAATAGCCCTGACTAGGGATGAGTCATATAATTAGCTATCTAAGGCTGGGTGGTCAGCCTTAGAAACATACACATGCAGGCAGCATAATACTGGCTAGATTTTACTTAGAAGATTATTAGTTTATATAGAACAACAATGGTTAAAGAAGAAGAATTGTAATCGGACATTTTTGGGGACCCCTAACTGGCTAATGAACGAGACTTATTGATTGTGAAAGCTTGGCCTTACATAGCCTTGTACTTAACTAGCTCTTATGACTTAAATTAACCCATTTATATTAATTGATGTTCTTCCATGTGGTTTGATAACTCTCCTCCATAATTTGTCCCTGACTTTCTATGTGTCTCACTTGCAAATCTACCACTCTTCATCCGAGTTGCTATCTCTGCCGAGAAGACTCACCTATTCTCTCCTGCCTGGACATTGGCCATTCAGCTCTTTATTAAACCAATCAGCTTCATTATGAAGCAAGGTACAACAGTGACACATTTTTACACAGTGCGATCAATTATCCAGCAACAAAGAGCCAATGAATTTTGGATGGGGTGTTTATGAGATGGGTAAAGAAAGGATGAGGGAAATGTTGTAGTTATATTTTAATTCTATTAAAAAGTAGAAACCCTATGAGAGTTAGAATCCAAATGTATTTACAGTGTAAAATAAATTCTAACCTATTTATGTCCCATATGTAAAATTCTTACTTTCAAGTCAAAGACAAATTTAAGAAAGCTGGTTTTACTGAGGAAAGGGGATACTATCAGGTTTTGGATTTAGGTAATGATTGAGCATGAGTGGCCAACCCCTACAGAGGACCACCAACTACTTGATTCTCCCCAGAGAGCACTGTAACTGCTCTAATGGCCCACCCCAAATCTTTCCCTACAGAGTAAAAAGCCAGAGGTCAGGACATGAAATCCCACCAAACTGTGAGTTTGCCCCATTTTCTGGATTTGAAGTCCCACAAATCACAACCCTGGAAAACTCCATTCCTAAGAAACAGTTAACAACACTGTCTTCTGCTCAGTTATCTACTGCTTCTCTTCCAAGCAGAGGTAGGCACTTCTTAGGTTGTTTTCTCCCAGTAAACTCTTGTGTGATGTTTGTTGTGTGGTGTTACTTTGTGTGATATTCCTTGACTCCCAAATGCCGGGATACCTTTCCCACACAGCTGTAACACTTAAAGATGGTAGCTATAAACACCAGCTAAGACCACATGATCAGCTGGAGAAAAAAGGGGGATTTAATTGACTTAATTGGCATGAGTATTTCTGTCACATTTTGTTATGAATGTATTTTCTTTCTTCAATTTCTGTATCATGTGATGTAACATAAATTAAGAGAATATCATTGATTATAATATTTAAACTTAAGATTTTGAAAGATTGAAAGAAAAATATTTATATATATATAAACAAATTTATATATATGTAATATATGTATATAAATTTATAATGCATTTGCAGTTGTACATGTGTCAGTTTTACCATGTTAGGTATAATTACGACCTTGGTATTGTTTTTATTTGGAAATTAAGCCTGACATCAGGAAACAAAATTGTGTGTCAAGTGAAATGAGGTCAACTTGGGATGGGTTTTCTTGCTTGTCACCTGGACTACTTCTGAAAGTAATTGAAACCCAAGCATATGGGTACAACTGTGAGAAGACCCATTTTTAATCCTAACCTTTTGGGGTACGATGATCCACCTTTGATTTCGGTCATTCCTCTGCTGGCAGTCTATATGAAAGGCAATGAAGAAAGAATCTTGCTCTCTTTGCCTACATATGCTTATCATTGCTTAAATGGCATTAGTGCCTACTTATTTGGAATTCTGGTACATACTTAAAACCATCTTAGATCTCCAACCTTGCAGACTGAGTAGCTAGCTATTTTATTCTTGAACTTTCCATTCATATAGAGCCCTTGTTGAACTAGCAAGACAACAGCTTATAAGTCATTCTAGTAAATCCAATATATTCATATAGATATATTTTATACAAATATATTAATATATACTCATATATAATTCCATATAGACATATGACTATATCTGCAAATCTATGTATATTCTACAATATGAATATGCATATTTATGTATATTCTACATATATATATATATGTATATGTAGATATATTCTTATGTCTATATGGGATTTATTAGATTACACAGAAACATCTATACATATAGATAGAAACATGAACAAATATATGTGTAAGTATTATTCTTTAAGTTCTTTTTCTCCAAGGAACACTAACAAATATTCAATTACTACTTTTAAATTAATTTAAAAGTATTTGTGTTCCTCTAGAGACTCTGGCTAAAGGAGGTAAATAAATATTCAATTACTATTTGAAATTTATTTTAGTTTTATTTGTGTGTGTGTATGTGTGTGTGTGTGTGTACATACATGTGGGTATTTATGTAACGACCAATCTATATCTCCTGGTTCCCAATTACCATTTTTACAATTCAATGTCTTTTCATGCTACCATTTAGATACAGATTCTTGATAAACATAATTATACTATTATCTGGACTTGAAGTAGTTAAAAGGATAATTTATTCTGTCATAAATTGGTATAGATTTCTTTGTTTAGAGAAGAGAAGTCATAACACATTGCTTCTCTCAGGTATTCATATACACTTATGACTGAATTATTAATTAAATTTATTTTACTTTACTAGTTCAATATAAATTCAACTGTTATGTATGGTCCAACAATTATTAGGTAATAATCAAAGAACAACAACTTTAAGAGGATTCTGTCAACTAAGTATGCAGAAGCTGCCATATCCCTCTATAATCATCACAAAAATACAAGGTTAGTGAGTGGTGACACTTTATATCATGCTGAATTATCTAGCTGTGTAAACACTATAGGGCTTATCTGTATTTGGAAGTACATTCTCACCAATATACCCTACAGGTAAAATGTCTCCAACTACTTCTACTGCACACCAGGATTTGTTTATATTGTTTAATAGACTTCTCCTGTCAAAGCAATTAGCAGTGACTTACATATAGAGCCATGCTCTTTGCTTATTCTTTGTCTATTCATCTCAACAAATGCTAAAAAACAACAAATGATGCAATCAGAGAAACCAGCAGAAATTATAAATGCAATCAACGAAAACTGGAGACGGACATAATGATTGTCTAAACTCAATCAGGAAATAAAGCATTGTCTGCATGCTATAGTAATATAGAGAGTGAACTTAATAAATGGCAGTGTAGGTGCACATGTATATCATATACATATATGTGTGTTATGTATGTGTGAATTTAGTTTTTGAAAAATGTATTGATTACTTTTTAAAATTAATACAATGAAAGTTAAAGAACTGTCATGACTGCTAAAGATTTGATTATTTAATGGAAAGTCTGTGTCTCTTAACAAAGGAGTGCAATTTATAATATTTTCTGCTTTAATATCATTTGAGTGTGTGTATGTGTGTGTGTGTGTCTTTATGTGTATGTGTGTGTAGAATCCACGGATTCGACTTAGATGTGGTTACTCAGGCAACATCAACCTTTTATTTCTTTGAGTCAGAGTTTCTCACTAGCCTGGACCTGGTCAGAATCCCCTGGGATCCACTTGTCTGTGATACATCCCTGAGACTGCTAGTTGGCCTCCAGCTCTGCCTGTTTTCTGGGTTCAGAAACATAACTCATAACTTGAGTTCTGAGTTTACAAAGGTAGCAATTCTGACTGAGCTATTGCTACAGCCTTTTGGTTCATTTTGGTATATATCATAGGCATGCCATGGGTCTCAGATTTCATATTAGTCATACAAAACTCTAAGGGATATCTTTCTTTGAAAACACCAGGTTTAGTTAAAACCTCTGTACCTACTTAAAGAACTAAACATAGGAAATATGCAGAGAATTTAGGTAGCAAGTTGCTCTCTCTCAAGACGATTAATATACACTATTTTAATATAAATGTAATGAAATATTTTTCAGATGGTTATGTTGGTTTGGAAATTTATTTTTCATTTTAATAAAGGAAGTTTCTGCATCACCCACATAGCAAAGAAAAATATGAACAGTAACAGTATAACAGAAAGTCAAGACCAGCTTATCTTAGATCACAGTTTTAAAAATTGTTGTCAAAACAAAGACCCAAACAACCCATCTGGAAACTCTTACACATAAGAAGTGATGACTTATTCAATTGACTTCAGTTTTTTCCCAACTTACTGTTGCTGCTACTGCTTTTATAGTTGTTGTTTGAGACACCATTGAGGAGAGATTAGACCTTGGGTTTGTAACAATGGTTTTCTTTTTGGCGCAGTAGAGAATGGGTCTGTTGGAGCAACTAATAATATGACCTTGGCAGGTTAAACAAACTATTATTCACTAATTATATAGCACTATGCTTAAAATGCTCCAGCAAGCATTGTGAGGACTTGAAACAAAACATAGAATATGCTTATCATATTTGGGTTCTCAACTAGTGGATGCTACTAACATTATTATCTTATTGATGATCTCTAGTTTTCTCCGTGAAGAACTAACTGTAACAATACTTAGTATGCATTATCTAGGGGGCACATAGCAAGAATGTAGGCTTTGGTGTTAAAAAAGAAAAAAATAGAGGATATCCTGAAAAGTATACACAAATTTTTCAGTTGTAAAATTGTAAAGAACTGGAAATGCAGTTCTGAGGTGAAGAGCACCTGTGACCTTGCTTCAGTTCCCAGAACTCAGGCAATGGCTCATAATTATTCCTAACTCCAGTTCTGGGGAATTCTACACCCTCTTCTGGAGTCTGTAGGCACATCAAGTATGTGGTGCACATACACACAAGAAGTTAAAACCCTCACAAGCATAAAATTACAAAGATAAAATCGTTATAGGATGTAATAACGAACTACAAACTATTTTTAGCTCATTGGCAGTCAATAAACCAATGGATTAATAAAGAAATGGTAACTATGGCCACAGGCTAGGGTTTGTCCCACTCCCCTAATCAGCAGGTCAGAATTATGAAGTTACATGAATTTATTCTACTCATTTCAACCTGTTTTGGTAAAGGGGCATTTATTCCTAGCTAAAACTGCGGTTGGCTGAGAACTACATCTGGTTGAGCCATCATTATCCATGGTGCACACAACAGATCCTGATGAATAAAATCACTGACATTTCTGTTAAAAACTCATACCAGGTAATAAATAAAGAAGGTATAGAAAATATAGTTCAAGAAAAGTTCTTTGAAATTACCAATTGAATTTTGCCTAATTACAGGGCAAATACCCCTTATTCCAGTTTTAGATATACAACCTCGAACACTGGCTTGTTGAATAGTTTAATAAAGCAGCATTTTTTTCTGAAGTGGCCAATCCCAGAGTTCCTTTTTACAAAAAAGGTATTCTTATCTCTTTAAAATGTACATTTAGATAGAGGAATACAAACAACATAAATCATTAGAGGCTAAAGCATTCTAAAAGTTAAGAACTATAGAGAAAATAATACAGCAAAAATAAAAACACCAATCTTAGTTAATAATTAATAATGGTATCATATCAATCACTAATTTGTGTGTTATGTGGGAAATAATTATTTTATACAAAAGTTTAAAAAGGTTTCAATATTTACAACAGAAATTGACAGGCATAAGGGGCCTTCCTAGGGAAAAGATGTTATAAATTTAAAGAGACCTGAGACCTAACATTAAAAAGAAGGTGGGAAGGTAAGCATAATGAAAGAAAGAAGCAGAAAAGAAGCCAGGTAAGGTTGTACTCCTATGGCCATTGTAAAATCAATATTTTTATCCTCAGATTAATGTCTAAAGTAATTCAGAAGGGATGGTCCCTTAAGAGAATTATAAAATTGTAGCAGGGACTGGTTTTCATTTTATCAAAATTAATGATGATATCTTTGGGGGATTATTCTTGATACTTAATTTAAAAGAGAATGAATAAAATACAATGAGATTATTGTGCATAACTTATTTAAATTAATTATTTTTTATAATAATTTTCTTTTTAAAAGAGATGTTATTAATAACCAAATTAAATACACAAAATATTTGAAACTTACAGTAACTTGATGTATCACAAAGTATC
>JAQHUG010000095.1:3531324-3547896 GCA_028555095.1 Dicrostonyx torquatus | reverse complement strand
AAAAAACTGATCTCCAAAATATACAAATGCTATGGGACAATGGTTTTACCAAAGATTTGCTTCTTGTACTTGTTTAATAATGCTGATTGGCCAGTAGCCAGGCAAGAAGTAGAGGCAGGGTAATGAGGACATGAGAATTCTGGGAAGAGAAAAGATTCAGTCTACAGTCACCACCCAGCCGCACAGGAAGCAAAATGAGAATCCATCACTGATGAAAGGTACTAAACCATGTGACTAACACAGACAAGAATAACTGGCTAATTTTAAGCTATAAGAATTAGTTAATAAGAAGCCTGAGCTAATAGGCAAACAGGCTAAAATTAATAGGCCTCTATGTGTTTCTTTGGGACTGAATGGCTATGGAACCAGGTAGGACAGAAACCCCCTGTCAATATATAAAGAACTCAAGAACGTAGACACAAATTATTTTTCATAAGGAGAGTAAGTATCCATTTTGTGTTGCAGTTTCCTTTCCTGCTGTTGTGAGAAAATACATATGCAAAAACAAATGAGAAGAGAATTCCTTATTTTTAGTCATAGATCAAGATGGATTTCACTATTATGGGGAAGTCAAAGAAGTGAGATCTTGAAGCGGATCCTTATAACATCCCAAGCTTAAGCTCATAAAGTCATAGACTCATGCATTCTATCACTCATCTTATATTCTCTATTTCATAAAACACAAAATCTGGTACTTAGGTCCACCCACAATTAAGGTAAGTCCAATGACATCAACTATGGTAGTCCAGATAGTCCCTGACTACCAAGCCTAGAGAATTATCTTTCTGGTGATTCACAATTAAGTCATTAACCAGTACAGGAGGTTCAATTATAATTCAGGGAAGTTCCTTTTCACTTTCTTTTGGGTTAGTTTTATGAAAAGAATCCTATGTGGCATAGATTGGCCTGTAACAAACTATACAGCCCAGGAAAACTTTAAATTTCTGATTCACTCTCTCCAACATCTTGAAATCTGGGATTGCAGGCATGTACCACCATGGTTGTGTCTCGTTTATTTGGTGCGGAGAACTGAAACCATGGTTTTATTCATTCTAGGCATATAATCTATTAACGGAGTATCTGTTGTAGAACACTTACCTCCAAACTGAAGCATTAACTCACAAGACTCATGAAAAATCCCCAATCCACATGTCTTGAAAAGATGAAATTTATGAGATTCTGGAGGACCTCTCCCTTGGGAAATAAAAGTGGTACACAACTGGTGGAGGAGAAGGAATCCTCAGTCTAGTCTGGATGCTCAGAAGGTGTTCATGTACCTCTTAAACTGCCTGCAAGCCATGCAGAGAGCACCCTATTTGCAGCTTCTGTGAGTCTTTAGTAGGCTGATGTTCATGATGGCTTTTCAGTGATACAGCTACATCCAAGTAGCCACTGCTACTCTGATTTATCCTCAGCCACTGTCTTGTAATTAGTCCCTATAAAACTCATTGGTTTCCCTAGTTGGACATTGGCAGATCATTACTTTGTTTTTTGATGGGTTCCGTATCTGTGGTAAATAGTAAATGTGCATTTCATGTCTTCCCAGGAAAGTAATCTCACACACCAGCAACATTTCAGCTCCTCAAATGATTCTAATAAAGATTTAATGCGTAGTAGGAAAACTAAAAATTGTATGAAATAAAGCAAGTGTAAAACTAGTCTACTTTACTTCCCTGTCAATCTGCTAAGAAGATGAGGAAACTTGACATTTTATCAGCTTATATTTGTTTATATTTAAATCATCTTACTTCTGTTCTTAACACCAACCTCAAAATCCAACACTACTAAGAATGCCGTAAACATTAAGGCAAAATAAGCAGGAATAACAATAGCAACAAGAAAGAAAGCAGAGAGGAAATGCCATAAACATTAATTTATTTTGTGAGATACTGCCCAATCATCAGGGTAATTTTCAGAGTTGGTCTTGCTTTGTGGTAGTTTCAGATTTAATGCTGAAGTCGTCTGAGGCTAAATTGAACAAATCAGTAGTTATCATCTTCTGAGCAGGGAAAATTATTCTGTGTAATTTAATGTAAAAAAGTCATTTATACTTGTGACCCTTGTGCATTTCCATATTAGAGCAATAACATGGAAGACTGAAAAGCCAAGCAGAGATTTACTAGTTAGGCTGCTTTATTGATGTTATGTAGAAATATGTGACTTGCACCCCAGGACATTCCAAAGCAATGATAATTCTGAGTTCAATTTTTATAATTAATTATATATAGTGTAATATAAAATTAAATATTATAAAAATTTTAAATATAAAGAATAATTTATAATTGATAATGTATTCCCTAGTTTAGTTATTGTTCCACAGTTAGATTTATATATATGACTCAAATTAATGAATATTTTGAATATTCACAACTTAGCATAACTAGTCTCTGCTGTTAGTGTGTTCATACTGCCTTTGAGTTGATTTGACTCCCACCACCTACTATTTGTAAAGAAGTTTCACAATGCTTAGAGCCCCTATATTCAACCTGAGAGATAGCATCAGCTTCTCTTTGAGCTTTAGCAGATTTCCATCATGTTGAATGGACCTGGGGTCTCCTACATTTGGGGAAAGAGTCATTGGTATTAAGATAAATCAATAAAGTGAAATTGGTATTAGGATAAAATAAAAAACAATGGAAGATCTCATCTCTGTTTCTAATTGTGAGAAAAATAATATTTATTTGTCAGTATTGTGAAATTTTCTCCATAATCTCTGACTACAGGCCTAATTTTGGGAACAGGATTAATTTGATAATCTATGACTCAAAAAACTGAGTATGCATACTCTAATATACCTCAGTTGAAAAAAATGAATGTTTTTCTTCTTCCTAGAAACAGTCAGCTTCAGGCAGAATTTGGCCCACTGCAAAGCCCAAGATTCATATTACAGTGGAAGCTGCCCAAGTGTTAATTGAATACTATGGGTTTCTAATCTTACAGACCAAAAATTGTGCTAAAATTCTTTTTTTTTTAATTTTTTTTAAAGTTTTTTTGAAACTTTGGAGCTTGTCCAGGAACTTTCTCTGTATATCAGGCAGCGTTGAACTAAAGATATCCACCTGCCTCTGCCTCCCGAGTGCTGGGATTAAAGATGTGTAACACCACCACCTGGCCATGCTAAAATTCTTAACACTAGAATAGGGAAACAACAGAATTACCAATTATTTTTTGACATTTTGACAAAACCTTCTTCCTCTATTCAAGTTCATAAGAAAAAGGGAATAAAATTGTATTATACTTATGGTATAATTAAACTAATTAATTATGAACACTTTTATGATATAGTATAGGAATATACATATATACTGTATATATATATGCAACATGTCCTTTAAATTAGAAATGATATAAATATTATCATTTAAAGAAAAACAGAATATAAATTCAAGGATTAAATAAATTTATAGATTTAAAATATCTAAAGTACAATTTGGTTATTTTTATAAGATATAGCAATGCCCCTCATAATCAAAAGAGAAAAAAAATGAAAGTGTGTCTAAATTAATAATAGTTGAGCTGCCATGTATATTAATCTAATGGGTTTTATTGCAAAAGTTTTCTCCAGGCTTAACATTTCTTGTACAAAAAAAAATAGAGGAATGATTGGGAATGATTAAAAATATAATTGTAGAAAATATTCATTTCAACTACAAATGAAAATTGGTAATGAATGAACGATCAATGACTTGAGTCCTGCCATTGCTCAGTAATCACAGTTAATAGAGAAATAAAGTCCAGATTAAAATATGCTAGAATAGAGCTAGTGAGAAAAAATTCAAAGTTCCTCAGTATTTTAATTTCTAATTAGTTACCTTAAACTACTGAGCAATTCTGCTAAGACTAAATTGCCCTTGCTACTTAAAGTCTTTTAGGCAGATCATATGGTCTAACAACTTTAACACTTTCAAATTGCTATGCATATGCTTTTGCATGCATCCAAAGATTGGAATAAAACATCTCATACATAATAAACACACATTATAAAGAGACATGTACATATTAAAACACAAAATAACATTGTACATATGTATGGTTTATGTTTAACTTCTGTAAAATAAAATTGACATAGATTAAACAATGAAAAAAACTACTCGCATTACGAGAACATAATTTTTGATGAAGGTTAAACCACAAAACATTGTTAGAAGGATATAGCAAAGTGAATTGAATCTCCTTCCTGTAATAAGAACAGGAAAAAGTGTGTGGTTCAAAATATATCAAAACCAATTCCCCACATTTAGAAGAATTATTTCTGATATTTATATATACGCACTGTCTAACAATAAAAGTTCTATAAAGCTTTTTTATTTTATCAGCTAAAATGAGGAGGTGCTAAGTAACCTACAAAATAAGTACAAAGATTTATCAGAACAAAACTTTTGTTTGGGCTCACAAGACTCAATCCTGCGGAGATGTCATAACAAACCAAAGTTCATTTCATAATACTTTCATATAACAAAAGCCCCGCAATCAAAACAGAGAAGGTCAGCATGCCTTCAGCCAGATAGCTCTGTTCCACTCAGGATAAATCATATGGTGATATGACCTCAAATATATCCTACATTTTAATAGTTGAAAATAACCACTATTCATTTACTCACAGGGTGATTGAGGCATATCTGATATATCCAGGTAACCTACCACATGGATCACTGCCAAAGCAGGAAGATAGGAACATGTATTTTCCAGAGCAGGCTCTTCAGTGAAATTGTATACAAGTGATGTGTATTACACATTTCTCTAGCCAATGCAATGGTCATAATCAGAACTAATGTCATGTATCTGGGTAAAATCAGCCAGATCCTAAAATGGAAACAAAAAGTTGGTGTATAAAAGCAGACGTAACTTTACCCATCAATGATATAAACACGTCTAGAAGATGCTGACAGAAGTTATAAATGAAAATGTAGTCTTCACAGAAGGCTTGGAAATTTTTACTAGGGACTAGGCATAACATTCTGCTGTATAATTAAGAATAAAGTAAGATCACCAGATAGGACAGGGCATACATTTTCATGAAATGTTGGTAATCACATCAGTGATGGAAAGAATAGTAAAAGGCCCAAGCATTCTGAGCCACCTTGTATGTCTCCACTTGCAAGCTGAAAATTCTTTTTAATCCCTTAGAAACCATCTTGATCTACAGAAAAGTCTCAATAAAACATAACTAGAATATATTGATAACAGACACATATTTGTTACAGAATTTATGTCAAGATAACTGAATGAGGGAATAATATGTGGCCTTATTAGTTATACTTCATTTCACAGTTGTGGGATCATGATTTAAATTTGAGAGCTCATTTAATGTCATTAAATAAAGTCCTTCTTTTGGACAGTAGTGAGAGAGCATAATCAAAAAACCAAAAACAATAATAAAAACAAAAACACCCTAAGGCCAGGCAGTGGTGGTGCATGCCTTTAATCCCAGCACTCAGGAAGCAGAGGCAGGCAGATCCCTGTGATTTCGAGGCTAGCCTTTTCTGTAAGAGCTAGATCCAGGACACATATCAAAGCTGCATAAAAACCCTGTCTTGAAAAAACCAAACAAAAAAGAAAGGAAGAAAGAAAGAAAGGAAGGAAAAGAGAAAGAACAAACTCAAAATCAACATGGAATTTAAATTCCACTAATGACTCCATAAATACCATTTCTTCTAGTATCTATATTCCCACATCTGGTGTAGACAGTCCTTCTGTCTTTGTGTTGCTTTCATTGGTTAATAAAGAAACTGCTTTGGGCCATTGATAGGGCAGAACTTAGGCAGGTGGTGGGGCGCGGGGGGGGGATAAAATGGAATGCTGGGAGGAAGAAGACAGAGTCATAGAGGTGCCACAGATCCTCCGCCTGAGACAGATGCTGGATAAAATCTTGCCAATAAGCCACTGCCACGTGTCGATATATAAAGATTAATAGAAATGGGTTAAATCAAGATGTGAGAGTTAGCCAAACAAGTGGGCCCTCCTACAACACACATCCAATGTTTTCTTGCAAACGTGTACTAAACTGATTGCAGAGAACATTCTTGGAGCATATAGGTTTGTAGAAAAACCAGGTTGCCTATTTATCTCTATAAGGACCACTTGATCAGCTCCAGGAGGAATATAGGAAGTCTTCTCAATTTCGTAGACTTATATTCATGCAACATTAAGGCAACACCAGCTGCACCTATACTAGTCCCCCACACATCATTGAGGAGTGGTGTTCTCACTTTACAGTGAGCTAACTGATAACTCTCATCACCATGAAGATAATGAGGTCCGTGATGGGATTTCAAACTGACGTTGCACCCTGTTAAAGCTGCCATTTGTTCTATCATATCTAGGTTAGACTTTTGTGTATTATCCCATTCTGGGAACAACTATTAGCAAATTCAGTAATTAAGGTCATGTTGACACTTCTATTTTCAGCTAAAACATCTGTTAATTTATTGAGAGTTCTACTTAGTTTTAACCAACCTATCATTGCTGCCTCTCAACAAGGTTTAATGTGCTTTGGCTTTATAAGTACTGTAAGTGTGAATTGAAAGGATTAACAGATCTTGCCAATGGGCACACTATGTCTATATTTTTACATAATAATGGTACTCAAGAAGACATTGGTACTAAAGATAATAAACGATCACTCCTCACAACAGATCTATAAACAGGATCAGGATTAATGAATTTGCTGGCAGCTATTGGTTTTAATTAGCCCAAGTTCAACTGCAGCAAAATCATGTCTGTCCAAGAGACTTGGATTTGCTAACACAGATCCCAGATTTTTGTTTTAAAGCAGGCAGCTTAGCGGTTTAGTAACAACAATAATAACAGTCTTCACATTTTGTGTTCATTTTTCTTTTTACCTGGTTTCTATTTCTGTTCTTAATTAAATCACTTAGGATGCACTCCTACATTTTTATGTTCTATACCATGTCATGTATTGTGAATCTTTATGTTGGTGGATGCCTTTCTATTGTGATTTTGCTTTTAGGAGTGGCTTACACTTCTTCTTTGTCTATCTAAACTTTCTTATCTGGACTGTCTCTGTTTTTTAAGAGACTCTCTTTAAAAGTCTTCCTGAATTCTTACCTCAAGGAAAAGCTCTCTGAGTGCTTTTAGAGGCCCTGTCACACCAGGTTACAATGGCATGGACTGCTCATATGGACATTTTTTTAACAGGACTATGAGCCTCCTGAGAGATGAAAGGAGTTTGTGAGAAAAATAGATATCTAATAGCCAATTCGGGGTTATTAGAAGTATTTGTAGCCCAGCTATTTTGTTAGAAGTTCGAATAACATAGCTATTGTTTGATGTACAATTGCAGTATGTAACATAAAGTTCAAAACAAAAGTGTGGATCTCATCTATAGTAGAGCTAAGCTACTCACAAACCCCGATTTTGCATGAAAAAGAAAGAAGTCCAGAAAGTATTAGTCAGGATTCCAGGACACCTTTTTGAAACAGCACATTGCACTTTGGAACTTGGAGTCTAAAGATCACCAAGTGAGGACAAAGAGGATAAACTTCTCCACTGGATTAGATAAGCCTCAGGGAGTCTAGAAATGCAAGGGCTGAGATGACTGAAATTTCAACCATCAAAACTGTACCATAGGAAAACTGCACAATGGTAAGCAGTGTGATGTACATAGGAAAGTTTTTTCTCAGGTATAGACCTGGAAAAAGGTTGTAACTAAAACTTGTCTTGAATTGAAAAAAATAGAGGCGCCTAAGAGCAATTTGAAAAGATATGAAAATAGTCAAATTCTTTTAAACGTGAACTTGGTATGTATGATTGGAAGAAGACAATGAGTTAAATCACATTATCAGAAGCTAAAACTGTTTGTTCCTCTTATGTATTGCCCAGTTCTTATTAGACAATAAGTAAATCAAATAAAACAGCTAGTGCTCCCTAAAATAGGACTCCAAACTTCATCGAATTGTTGATCTAATGCTAACATGCCTACAATATAAGCATTTTAACAATCTCATTGTGAGTTGTTTTAACACTGTTTAAACTGCTTTAACTAAAGTCCAGAGACCGGGTAAATTATAAACCATAGAAGTTTAATCAGATCACAGTTCTGGAGAACAAAATGTTCAAGCAATCACATCTAGTAAAGCTCTTCTGGGCCATCATAAACCTGGAGGAAGGGCAAGTGGGCTTACAGAAACACAGACAGAGTAACCTAGAAGTGGGGAGAGCACAAAGAAGACAGCCTGAACACAGGAGACAGACTACACAGGAAGAAATTGAGCACAAAGGAAAGTGGACACCAAAGACAGCATAAACACAGAGAAAGACAGAGTACACCGAAAGAAAAGGAGAACAAGTACAAAGAGAGAAGTGTGGACCTAGACAGTGGGCAAACAGAAAATGGCACCCAGAAGTCAGGACAGGTCCACAAACAGAAACCACAAAGATGGGGATTCGAGGAGAGCGAGTTTATATGAAACAAAACCATTCTCACAGTAAGTGTTATGGTATTCTGCTCTGCCCTTTAGACCTAACAATGTCTTCATATTCCATGACCTAAAGCTGCTAAAACCAGCAGTATTTTCAATTGGGAAGAGCCCCTGATAGGATAACACTGATGGTCTCTTCATTCATATTGCCAAGCCAGGATGAGGATCCTGTAGCTCGGCTTTAACCTTAATTCTTCCCCTTGCAGTAATTTGAATTTTCCATTCGATTCTGAATTGCCTAGAGAAAATTACACAGAGCAATCCCTGTGGGAAGCAGCTTTGCTTGAAGGACCTTGGTAATGGGAAAGCCAGAGCTGAGTCCTTTGTTGTTGTCTTTCTTTGTCAAGACAAAGAATTCCACAAATATCATGTATACTGAGGTTCAAAATCCAGCAAAAGAGTCAGAGAAAGCTCCTGCTCCCACTATTAAAAGTCCTACAAGAAGACCAAGCTACACAGTGGTCACATATTACTCATCTGGCATGAATTGCATCAAAAATATTTCAAGTTCTTATCTTTATTTCTCTATATGAAATTCACAGACTATGACATTACTAGAAAATTAAAATTAGAAAAACATTTGTAATAAAGAGTCATGGATGGCTTTTCTCAGAGGAGGGATTGTTTCAAGAGCTGAATTCAAGAAATTAAATTCAATATTGTTTCTAATAGCTGTAACTAAAACACCCATTCAATACTAAGATTTAACTCCTTGGATACAGCTTTACTCAAGACTTCAAATCCAACACTCATTAGCATAATGGGATAAAGCTATGTATTTAAGTAGAAAATCACCTATCTGAGTGAAAAGAGGTATCCAAGAAAGCATTACTCAGACAAGACATTTTGAACTATTCTATGCATAACAATGCATTTACACATTTTATCCTCACTCTTGTGGATTTTTGCAATTACTCAGCATTTTTATCTTGCATTTTCATGTGTGCATAATGAAAAAGAATTACATATTATTTAGCTTATTTAATTGCAATAAATAATCATTGTTTTTAGATTTTTTTTATTCTGCTATAGTATTAGCCACTCCTTAAATGGAACTTCTTAGTATGCAAGAATGTTAATTTGGAGCAGAATATAGTTGCTTGTTAATGTTAAGAAATTTGAAAGTTATATAGCCAAAGGAGTCTTCACACTATTGTCTTCGCGAACTGAAATATAATGCATCCTATTGAAAGAAATAGAAGATTTACATTAAAATTATTGAACTATAACAATCAATATTGCAAACTAAATATTCAGAATAGGACTTTAATAAATGTTCAAATATTTAAAGTATAAACTACATCCTTTTGGAAATAAAGTTTCTTTGTGTGATTGATTAGGGATTTATGTAATTGGTGTAGAGTTACAGAATCTGAGACTTCTTAATTTTTCCAAAAACAAAAATTTTAAATACATCTTGCTTATGCAATAGTTATTTTTCTCTTTCCTTTCTCCTTTGTTAAAAATTAATATTACAATGAAAATAAAATAGCCACATGGAATTTTTTGCCACTAATAATTGGGAAACTTCTTATGGACTCACATATTTCCTGATGGCTGAAATTGTTTTTTCAGAGAAGGCATTATTTACTGAAAATTTTGATTCCTGATTAATATCCTAAATGTATGAATTTGTCCAAATCTCTAGGCCCATTCCTAGTATTTTTGAATAATTGTACAATATCCATCTACATGCCTGTGGTTGCCATTGAGACCAAATCCTTCTGTTCCTGATAAGCTTTGTCATTTCAGTCCAAGTATTCATTGTATACAAGGATAGGTTGTTTAAGAAAATGGGATCAAACTCAGTCAAAAATTTATGTTCTATTAGAATTATAGTTCTATTCTTTGTTTTTATAGATTTTAATTTTTTTATTTTTATATTATTTTTATATCTCTCATAGACATATACTCAAAGGAAACTCAATCAAACTACAAGGACATTTGTTCAACTATGTTTATAACAACATTATTTTTAATAGCCAGGACTTGGAAACAACCTAGATGCCCCTCAACCAAAGAATGGTTAAAGAAAATGTGGTACATTTACACAATGGAGTACTACTCAGTGGTACAAAACAATGACATCTTTAAAGTTGCATGCAGATTGATGGAACTAGAAAAAAACATCCTGACAGAGGGAACCCAGACCCAGAAAGATTAACATGGTATGTATTCACTCACAAGTGGATACTATAAAGCAAACAATATTGAGTCTATAGTCCACAACCCTAAAGAAGCTAAGTAACAAGGTGAACCCTAAGAAAAACATATATAGATTCCCCTGGGAAGGGAAAGTAGACCAGAATGTCTGACAAAATTGGGAATATGGGGATGCGGGGAGAAAGGAGGGCAGAAGGGGAGAGGAATGAGATAAGAGTAGGGGGAGGAGAACTTGAGGGAACTGGACAATTGAGATGGGAGAAGGACAAGAAGGAGAACATGCAAAGAGATATTTTGAGTGAGGGAGGTATTACAGGGCTAACAAGAAACCTGGTACTAGAGAAATTCCCAGGAGTCCACAAGAATGACCCCAGAAAAAACCCATATCAATAGAGGAGAGGGTGCCCAAACTGGCCTTGCCCTGTACTCAGATTGATGACTATCTGAAATGTCACCGTAGAACTTTCATCCAGCAACTGATGGAAACAGAGGTAGAGACCTGCAGTGGAGCAGTGGGCTGAGTTCCCAAAGCCCAGTTGAAGGTTGGGAGAAGTGAGAATATGAGGAAAAAGATCAAGACAATGATGGGGACACCCAATGAAACAGTTTACTTGAGGTAACAATAAAAGGGAGCTCACCAACACTAGCCAGACAGAGAAGGGACAAGCACAAGACCCTTTGAATGTGGGTGACATTTGTATGGCTGGGGCAGACCAAAGGACCACAGATAGTGGCACCAAGATTTATCCCTACTGTATATACTGTATTTTGGGGACCCATTCTTTTTGGATGGATACCTTGCTCAGTCTATATATAGTAGGGAGGGCCTTGTTCATTCCCCAAAGCAATGTGCCTTACCGTCTTTGAGGAGACAATGGGAGTAGGATGGGGTGAAGGTGGAGGGAATGGGAGCAAAGGAAGTAGTGTGTACTGGTATGTAAAATAAAAAGAAAGATAGCTTCTTTTCTTTTTATAAAAAATAAAATAAAGTATGTTTTAAAAAATTTTCAAATATTAAATTTTCATCACATTTCCCTCCCCAAGCTGGTATTTACTCCATTCCCCTTTCTCTTCTCAGCCACTTTGTGTCATTCTTTTTTTAATCTAGCAAGTACAGTTTATGATAACATATGAATTTTGATGTGTGGCCTTCAATAAAAATAGTTTATGTATTTGGGGTCAAGAAAACTGATTCTACATCTCCAAGGCTATCAACTCACCAATACATCTTTAGCTACTGGTGAGACTTCATGCTCACCTACCATATCCATGCTAACATGAACAGATCTTTTCTAGCTGTCTTAAATAATATAAAGTATGTGTGTGTGCAAAAAACTATGTTGTATCTAAAAAAATGACCCTTTCTAATCATCTACCACTTATGGCTATTACAATCTTTCTTCCTTCTCTTCTGCTATGATCATTGACTTTGAGTAGAGGAGGACAACCTGGATGCTCTGTGTACAGTAGAACATGTCACAGTCTCTTACTATCTGCAACTTGATTAGTTGTGGATTCCCACGTTAATTATAATCTACTGTGAAATAAGGCTTCTTTTATTAAGGTTGACTAATGCACTAACCTTTGAGTACAGTGAAAAATCATGAAGTTTAATGCTATGTTTATTTAGCAGAATAAAACAAATATTTTGACTCCTGTCAGGGTACCCGAAAACTTAATTGCAAATCTCAATCTCTCCCTTTGTTCCTCCCCCTTAGGCAATCCCTCAGTCTCACTCCCAGCTTTGCAACAGAACAGCTGCTGCAGCCTTCTCTGTTTTCCTTGTCCCCAGCTCTGGTGGAATCCAGAGTTCTTCACTTTCTAACCTCTCTCCTCCACACTGTGTTAATCCTAGCCCCCAACTCCAACATGCAACCCCCATGTTAATCCAAGGAGCACTCCTGCCAGGAGAGCGAGTATACTGACTGCAGATCTTCAGGTCTCCTCTTCCTCCAATTCCAGTCCTTCCAGTCTCATCCACAGCTCTATAGCATGCACCTGCTGCTGTCTCCTTTTCCTCTCTGACCTCATTACAAACGTATCACAAAGATTTTCTCCTCCTACCTTCCTTGCACATCATTCTAACTACCATCACCGGCAGGCATTCCCTGAGAGCACAGCAATTGAGCAATTCTGGGACACAGGTAAGCTAAATGAAGATCTGTACCACTCGCTAGTGTTCTTTTCCTTTCTCTATTTCTGTATGAAGAAGAAAGATGTCTTTAGAGAGGCAAGTAATAAAACCCTAAATAATGCAGGAAAACACAAACAGTGCAAGAAATGAAGTAAACTATTCAAGACCTGAAAATGAAAATAGAATCAATAAAGAAATACAGGAAATTCTAGAAAAGAAAAAATTTGGGCATTTGAACAAGAACTACAGAGACAAGCGTCACTGACAGAATGCAAGAAATAAAAGAGAGAATCTCAGGTGTTGAAGTTATAGTACAATAAATGGACACATTCTTCAAATAAATAAAGACTAAAATACTCCTGACATAAAATATCCAAGAAATGTGGGACATTATGAAAAGACCAAATCTAAGAATAACAAAAATAAAGGAAGAAAATTCAGAAGCCCAGATCAAAGACTCAGGAAATATTTTCAACAAATCATAAAAGAAAATTTTCCTAACCTAAAAGAAAAGATGCCTACAAGGTACAAAAAACATGCAAAACACCAACCAACTTGGATCAGAAAATGAAGTGCCCCAGCACATAATAATCAAAACACTAATCATAGGGAAAATGAAAATATTAAAGCCTGTAAGGAAAAAGACCAATTAGCATATAAAGGTAGACCATTTAGAATTACACCAAATTTCTCAATGCAGACACTACAAAACAGTTGGTCCTGGATGTGTTGCAGACTTCAAGAGATCACAGATGCCATCCCAGACTCCTATACCCAACAAAACTTTCAATCACCATAAATAGAGATATTTGATATTCCATAATAAACCCAAATTTAAACAGTATTATCTATAAGTTCAGACTTACAGAGGGTGATAGAAAGAAAACTCCTAAACATTTACTACAACCATAAAAATATAAGGAATAAATAATCTTAGATAACCAAGATAAAAGGAAGTACACACACATATACACTACAAAACACACACACAAACACACACCAACAACAGCAATAACAAAACATCACCACCAATACCATCACCACCAACAACAAAAGGAAACTAACAGGAATCAGTAATCATTGGACTTTGATTTAATTAAATATTATTGGTCTTAATTCCTTAATAAAAAGATCCAAACTAACAGAATATATCTGAAAATATTATATGACCATTGTCTGCTTCCAAGAAACACACCTCAACATTAAGGATAGACATCACTTTAGGATAAATGGTTGGGAAAAGATACTCCAATCAAAACCGACTTAAGAAGCAAGCTGCTGCAATTCCACTTTTGGGTATATATCTAAAAGATGCTCAATCGTGCCACAAGGACATGTACTCAACTATGTTCATAGCAGCATTGTTTGTCATAGCCAGAACCTGGAAACAACCTAAATGACCTTCAACCGAAGAATGAATAAGGAAAATGTGGTACAAAAATCAATAAAAAATAAATAGATAAATAAATAAAAAGACGCAAGCCCCTATAGTCACTTAAATATCTAACAAAGTATACTTCAAATCAAAACTAATCAGAAGAGATAGGGAAGAACAGTACCTAGTCAAATATCCATCAAGATGGCATTTCAGTTATTATATCTCTGTACCAAACACATGGGCAACAATCTTTGTAAAAGTAACATTGTTTAAACATATATATATATATATGTGTATATATATATATATGTGTGTGTGTGTGTGTGTGTGTGTGTGTGTATACACACACACACACACGTTGACCAACATATGCTGATAGTGGAAGTCTTCAATAATTCTTTATTCTCACCAAAGGACAGGTCATCCAGACAAAAATTAAACAGAGAAATAGTGGAGCTAACAGACATTACAAACCAAATGAACATAACATATTTACAGAAAATTCCACACTAACACAAAATAATAAGCATTCACCTCAGCACATCATGCAGCTTTCTCCAAAACTGATTACAAACTCAGAAACAAAACAATTCTAAAGAGATACAAGAAAACTGAAATAACACTCTATGTCATATCAGCCCATGAATTAAACCTGGAGATCAACAACGGAAACAATAGAATGCTTGAAAGCTCATGGAAACTGAACAATGCTCTACTGGGTGAAAAATGGGTCAAGAAAGAATTAAAAAAAAAATCATCGAATGACTTTTTAAAGACAAAATACCCTTGACGATTAAGGGTATGATTTTATTCAGGTTTCTCTTATAGAAATAAAGTTCACAGGGAAGATCCCACATGGGGAGAGCAAACCCAGGGTTTTCTAGGTGCATTAACTAAGCAGGTGGTCTGGGAAGTCTGGGCGTGAGTTTCCATTCTGAGCAGAAGAAGGGCAACTGTGTGACATGCAAATGCGGAGTTCCCCATTTCAGTTCACTGTTTCTTGAAGCACAATAAAATGTATTTCAAAGTGATGGCAGATTCTCCAGCAACCTTTGCTGCTGTCTGGAAACATGGGCTTAAATAAAGTTCAGCCTTGTCAGTTGCTCTCAAATTAGGCCATAAAAAGAGAATTTAGTTCAGAGAGGGGAATATTTAGTCTTTAATTTCTCATTTTTAAAGACTTTAAATAGTCTCTACTTTTCTTGTTACTCAGGAACACGGTGAAAGGACATTGTTTCGAGGACATTGTGTTTCTCTTGCCAGAAGAGGCACGTATGACAATAACAGGGCTATATCTGTCTTTTATAATTTCAGATCTTAAAGATTTCAACTCTATATATTTACTTTTATTTATTTTGTTCTATGCCTTCCTTTTCTATTTTTTTAAACTCACTCTGCTATTGTTGCTGCATTCTTCTAAACACAGGGTTGCATTAGTCTTAATAAAATATCCTAATTGTCAGGAGACATTCTTTTCGTGAAATCTATCAAGGTATTACAAGAAGTTTGTATCCAAGCAGAAATAGCAAGACAACATTTACTATATAAAATATGTGGTAATAATGCCTTTATTGTTTGATCTTAAGTTCAAGTAAACAATATATTTTCAGCTACTTTTAAAGAGTTTGAGGACATTTTACAAGCATTCCTCAAAAGAAGTTAGACAAGCATAAACTGGAGAATATGGTCAACTAAAACAAGGTTTGGTTGAGACCTAGCACTCCCAAGTTTTCCCTGAGTCTCTATAATCTAATTTTGCTCTGACTCAACAATGACTTAAAGAGAAATGTTGATCTCCATTAAAGAAAGAAGAGAACAAGAGTACTTTTTTAAAAATTGTATTTGTTGAGCTATATATTTTTCTCTACTCCCTTCCCACTCTCTTCCCTCCCTTTCTACCCTCTCCCATGGTCCCCAGGTTTCCAGTTTACTCAGGAGATCTTGCCTTTTCTATATCCCATGTATATTAGAGCCATGTATGTATTTCTTAAAAGTCTTCTATGTTGTCTAGGTTCTCTGGGATTATCAATTATAAGCTGTTTTCTTTTCTTTATGTCTGAAAACCACTTATGAGTGAGTCCATATGATATTTGTTTTTCATGGTCTGGGTTACCTCACTCAATATGATATTTTTGAGATCCATCCATTTGCCCACAAATTTCAAGATGTCATTTCTTTTTCTGCTGTGTAATACTCGATTGTGTAAATATACCACATTTTCCTTATCTGTTCTTTGGTCGAGGGACATTTAGGTTGTTTCCAGGCTCTGGCTATGGCAAACAATGCTACTGTGAACATATTTGATCACATGTCCTTGTGGTATGATTGAGCAAAAAGTGGTATTTCTGTGTCTTAAGAAGGTTTCCTAATTTTCTAAAAAATCACCATATTGATATCCAAAGTGGCTGTACCAGTTTGCACTCCTATCAGCAATGTATGATTGTTCTCTTTACCCC
>JAQHUG010000095.1:3504995-3515489 GCA_028555095.1 Dicrostonyx torquatus | reverse complement strand
TATGGATGCACATCTTCTTAGACCGAGATGGAGAGGGGAGGGCCTTGGGCTTCCCATAGGGCAGGGTATCCTGCACCATCTTAAGGAAGCGAGGGGGTGCGGGGGGGAGTAGCAGGGGAGCGGGAGGGCTGGAAACAAGGGGAGTAAATGTAAATTTTTCTTTTAACAATAAAAAAAAGAAAAAAAACCAAAAAAACACTGTGATTCATTTTTCACATCTTTAAATTGCTTCTTTAAAATGATAGTGTATGTAGTTGTTAGATTTACCTCAGAGGGATTTGCAGCCTATTAAATTAGAGATGAAGAGGATTCCCTACCCTAAACATAATAACAGAGTTCATATCTGCCTTCACTGCAAAATGTAGCTAATCAAGTCAAATAGACCCGTTTTACACCCAATGATCGCAACTGCATCTGTATGTAGCGAGAACATGACGAAGCAGCCATGCAAAGTGGCACAAGACTGTAATCCTAGCACTAATGCAACTGAGGCATTGGGATTGCCATAAGTTTCAATGTCAGGTTGGGGTACATGTGATTTGTGAAGAAAAGACTTCAGTAAGACGGTCATAAATAATACATATCTAATTGTTAACTAGCATTCTATACGTTTCTAGAACTGGATATATGATTAGGTCTGATATATTTTAAAATCTAAAAACTAATTGAAACCCTTTTTAGTTCATTCAAAGTGAAATCTCATATCAAAAATGACAGCTGATTCTTCCAGTCTCTAGTTCACAAAAATGTCATTTATAATTATAATTAGATCCTAATTATAGCATAAATTTGTCCCACAAAAATTCAAGGTAAGAGACATTTATATTAGTAAGTATATGCTATTATTTGTTTTTGTATTATTGCTTTTGACTCTGCATTATATTTACTCTCAGAGCTTGAAGCAGTATTCACAAAGTCTATACAGTCATAAGGAACTCTATTTCAATCTTTTAGGTGTCAATCATGCACTAATAATGACGCAGTCATTTATTAGTATTAAAATTTCACATTCATAGAAAATAATAGTAAGCTTATTTTTAGTAAAACTTCTGGTTTGTAGATAATGCTATTTTATAAAAATTCTGCATGCTCTGAGTTCTTTTATTTTGCTTTTAGTTTGCTTTGTTGTTTCTTTTATTCCTTTTTAATTAATTAATTTTTTAAAACTATCTTTTCTCATTTTACGTACCAATCCCAGTACCCACTTCATCTCCTCATCCTACTCCATCCACCTTCTCCTCCAGCCCACCCCAATCCACATTGCTTACAGGCAGGACCAAGGCCCTGCCTAACATATTTAGGCTGAGCAAGATATCCCTCCAAAGAGAATTGGTTCCATAAAGCCAGTACAAGCAGTAGGAATAAATCCTGGTCTCACTGCTAGTGCCCCACAGTCTGCCTCATCCATACAACTCTCACCCAAGTTCAGAGGGCTGAGTTCTTATTAATAAAATAAAACCTTAGCCCACATTTTTTCTGTACTGATAATTCATTTGTACTTTAATAAATAAAGTTTGGCTACACACAAGAACACAAAACAGCCATACTAATCAACTATACAAGTCATGCAGTGGTGGCCCACATCTTTAATTCTAGCAGCCATACTAGTTAACCATAGAGGCTATGCGGTGGTAGTGTATGCCTCTAATCTCAACACTAAAGAGGATTATAAAGTGGTGTGAGACAGGAATTTGCTCTCTTTCAGTCTGAAAATTTCATAGAGGTAAGATCTCTCTAGTGGCTTGACTGCTTTGCTTTTCTGATCTTCAGATTCACCCCTAATATCTCTCTTCTTGGTTTGTATTATGTATGTTACATTTTACATTTTTATTTTAAAATATAATCAAAAGACACTTATAGAGAAAAATACTGGGTATTAAAACTAATATATGAGATGACTGATTAGAGAGAAAAATAACAGAACGAGCTCTTATTAAGAGGAAAGGGGGGCAGAGACACAAGGAGAGAGGAGGGTAAAACAGCAATAAAGATGTCTAAAAAAGACATTAGGTATTATTTTCACTAAGTCTCCATACAGATAAGTCAGTGTAGTAATATACATATTTAATTTAAGTAAAATTTCCCATCTGGACTGACAGTGTTTCTTTCAAGACCCAAAGACCATCTAATAGCTCTAACACTAAGTATGAGGAGCTCTCTTTCGAGTTGCGGGTCGGGGTTTTCTTTGGTTACCTCCTACCATGGAAATGGAATGTCAGTCTCTACTGCTGAGGATGTCTTGATCATCAGAAAACAGAAACACATGAGCTTGAGCTCCCTGAGAGTCCACTCCCTGGGGAATAGCTTTTGTAGCACCAGAAGAGGCCATGAAAGCTTCTAAAGGATGGAAGCAACCAAAGTCCTACTGAGCTTTGACACCTATGACACACAATAATAACCAGCATAGCACAATACGTCTTATAGTGCAGTAGTGGCTCACTTACTTTGAAGGTGACCAACAGTCTCTAATTGGATTTAATTACCACTAAAGAGAGGAATGATGGCTAAAATTGGAATCCTAGCAAAATATAAAGAGCTTGGAGACAAATCAATGAACACCAGATTACTAAATCAGCATAAGACAGTTAGCAACATCATAATTTTTTCCCACATACCCACAAGTAAGTGTAGTCCTCATTCCACCATGAAGAAAACTTTTGCTTTCAACAGACAGAGACTATTATAGAATACCACAAGCAAACAAACTGTTGAGTTGCGGTACATGGTGACAATCATGACATCTACATTATGAAACACACCCTAAAATTTAGGGATCAATGAAGAAGAAGGAATTGAAAAAATTGTACAAACCAAGGTATCAGGGATACTGATGTTGGACTGTGTCTCCTAATAATATCAGAAGCTCCAGCCATAAAATATTACCAACATGACTTCTCAATTAGGGGAGAACAAGATAACAACAATAGACATGCAAAAATGGACAAGGATACGCTCAAGAAGACTCAATTTGACAGGCACAAAAAAATCACAGGCACCTAAGGAATACTGAGACTTAGAAAAGCAAACTTACACAGGGAAGAAGACACCATCTGATAATCTAATATCAAATAGTTTATACCAAAAGCATATATACAAGTGCATATATACAATGCAGAATGAAAAGGTTCTATTTTGAAATATATATGTTCATATATTTGCATTGGACAATGAGAAACCACAGTCAACTATGATACCTGTTTTTTATTAAAAAATAATTTCAGGTTTATGTTTTTCCTCAGAAACAAAATTTCATTTAAGTACGTATGAGTCATTATTGTTTCTTTGTCTATATATAGCTTCCTTAAAATGACATTGATATGTATTTTTTTTCTAGAGAGGAAATTCACACCATTGGTTTTCAATGCTTTGCAATAGGAATATTTTTATCTTGCTCGGTCTTAAACCTGTGGTCTTTGATTTGTTTCTTTTACTTTATAATTTGAGGTACTTCATTGTATATTTCAAATAATATGAAATTACTTAAAGTATTTTTCCATAATTTATGTTATCTATTTCATAGAGAAAAATTATTTCTTAGAAATATTTGCATTTGCAATGATTAAAGTCATATTTATTGAAATCTTTCTCATTAGAGAATATATAGATATAGTATTTATGAAAAAATAGTGAGTTGAGATTACAATATGGGACAATAGAATATTTTAGAATCTTCACAGAAACATCCTTAGAATGTTATTGCATAAAAGTGTTTTTTTTAATTATTAGATTGTTGAATACCTGTACATAAAGGTCATGCTTTTGTGTCCTGACCACACAGTCACAAATAATCACACAGAAGCTTATAGTATTAGCAAACTCACTGGCCTACAGTGCAGGCTTATTGTTAACTACCTCTTATTTCTAAATTGACCCATTTCTATTAATCTACATATTTCCATATTGCCATGGCTTTTACTGCTATACTGGCATATTATATCTTCAAAGGCTGCTTGAGTAATTTTCAATTCTTCCCTCCTCATCTGAGTCCTTATTTGATTGTTCAGCCTAATCCTATCCTACCTGGCAATTGGTCAAACAGCTTTTATTATTAACCAATGGGAACAATACATATTCAAAGTGTACAGAAGTATTATATAGCATGTCTCACTTTCAGTCTAACCAAAAAAAGGTTTAAATTTAACAATGTAAAATTTTATACAACAAAGCAGTTATCAAGTAAGAATTACAATTACAGTATCTAGTCCATTTTTAGTTGGCAAAATTGGAAAAAAAATTTCTATCCTACATTGGTGAGTTTTAAAATTTTATATCTACTTTATCCTCTATCATAAGTAATAAAAACTATTAATTATAAGTAGCTAGTCTTCAACTCCATCAAAGACCTGAGAAGGAAATAATATTACCTGAAAAGCATGAAGTGCAGTCAAGTGACTCCAAAAACTATCAGAAATGAAGGGAACAGCTGGATGCCTGGACAGTTACTCTAAGTTTCTCTGTACCATTGGAGCATCCACCTTTGGTCTATAAGCCTATCATATCTGACAAATTTTTCTGTGAAGCAGGAAATTTTGAAGGACTGTCATTCTGTCTTTACAAAGCTCTGGAGTCACCTTTCTTGTGTCCTGCTGGTCCAGTTTAGACAGTAACTGTCAACAGTTGTGATAAGTACTCACACAGCTAGTTTTTGTCATAAAGAGGACAAAATCCATACATAGTTTCTTTGATGCCCATCATCATTTTTGGAGTATATTGGTGCTCTCAGGAGCAAATATGTCTCACTGTCCTGAAAAGTCTAAGATCTAAAATGGCTGAAAGACACTTAAGGAAATGCTCAAAATTTCATCATGAAATCTAAATAAAAACAACTCTGAGATTCCATCCTACACCTGTAAGAATGGGCCAAGATCAAAAACACTGGTGACAACTTATGCTGGAGAAGAATGGATAAGGAAAATATAGTACACTTAAAAAATGGAGTACTACACAGCAGAAAAAAAAAGACATCTTGAATTTTGCAGGAAAATGGATGGAGCTAGAAAACATCATTTGAGCCCAGACCCAGAAAGACAATTATCACACACACTCACTCAAAAGTGGTTTTTAAAAGTAAAGCAAGGAAAACCAGCTCACAAATCACAATCCAAGAGAACCTAGACAACAATGAGGACCCTAAGAGAGACAGACATAGATCTAATCGACATGGGAAGTTGAAAAAGACAAGATATCCTCAGTAAATTGGGAGCATGGACATTAGGAGAGGGTTGAAGGGGCAGAGAGAGGCAGAGAGGGGAGCAGAGAAAAATATAGAGCTCAATAAAAAGTGATAATATTAAAAAAACTAAAAAAAATGAATAAAAATTACATATGGATTTGTTGTTACTCTTGATTTTCTTAAAGAACCAACTATGTCATTGCTTCTTTGTATTATTGTCTTCATATCTATTTTATTGATTTCAGCTTTAAGACTGATTATTTCTTGCTTCCCAACTACTCCTTTTAGGTGTGATTTCCTCTTTTTATTTTTTTAGAGTTTTCAAGTATGCTGAAAGTTGTTTGTATGTGATTGCTCCAGGTTTTTTGTTTTGTTTTGTTTGCTTTTTGTATTTTTATTGTTGTTGTTGTTGTTGTTCTGTCTTGTTTTGTTTTTATTTTAGGGATTATTAGTCTTTAACTTGACTCTCAGAGCTGCTGTCCATGTGTTCCATAAATTTTGGTATGTTGTGTATTCATTTTCATTTTAATTTGCTACAGTTACCCATGGCCCTTGTGTGCTGAGTTCCTGATGCATGTGTGATATCTTCTATCTTTCTTGTGCAATACTTATTGATTAGCCTCTTTTTGACTTTGCCTCTCTGTATGATAGCTTTCCACTGACCCTGTCCCATTTTAGCCATGCAAATAGTGGATAATTGTTATACTTCTTAATAAACTTACTTGTAGAAGCCATTGAGCTTGTGTAAGACCTCCTTATCCTAAAATTTTCTATTTTCTTCTTTACAAACTCATCTCCTGGCTTTCTTCTTAGAACCTTTTCGGTGAAGAACCACCTGCTGATCTAGATCAATGAGCAACTTGAGCAAAATAGGATAGGAAGACCTTACTGATACACCAAAAGTCTCAAGAACATCTGCAGCTGTTTTACATTTATAGGCATGGATGTTTCTAAGTAATTGTCTCACATGTGATAAGCATTTGATCTGACCATACTACTCTCAAGAAATTTAGAGCTGTGTCTGACCATTCTATCTTCAGCAAGTTGAATTGCCATTCACATTCTTTTATATGCATGTGTATATCTTTCTGATAATTTCAAATCCTTAGAAAATAGAACTTAGTGCTATGTCATCTATATGTTGAAATCTTTCACAGTGGACAAAATAGAAAAGTGACACCGTGACCCACCATATTATGACTATTAGCCTTTAAATAAAATCTGAAAGTAACATTTAAAGAAAATCAGAATGCCTTCTGTTCAAATTGAAATTAGAATTGAGATTCAACAACTAAGAAAATCATAAAAATTATGTTGTCAAATTCATGAAAAATGAAAATACCACAACACTAGTATCCATTCTTTTGTCAAAAGAACACTGTTTAGTACAGTGGTATGATGGTAGTGGCGATATCATTTTTAGCTCTCTTCAACCACCATCCATTCTCCTGGAGCTGACTAGCCACCACTTTGCAGAATGTACTATGCTACTGAAATAGATTTAGGCCAAGAGGATACTCTCTATTCTCCCTATTTTATTAATGGCTTTTATAAATCTTTTGATGTCTTGTGGAAGCCTGTACTGCTGATATTTGTAGCCCTAGTACTACACTTAACAGACTGACAGAGGAGGGATTATCTTCTAATAGTTTTCACTTTCAGCTGAAACTCTGTAACAGTGTTCAGCAGGGTATACCCCGCCCACCTAGTCACCATTAGTACATTCACTAATTAGAGAAAAAAACCCATACAGTCTTTTTAAAGGATAAAAAATTGCCCATCCTTATGTCCAGTTTACTTTCTTCCATAGGGAGTGGGTTATACCCTTATACACATATACTGTAGTCCAATGTCTGTTGTTCTTTTAGAGGTTGTCATAACTTAAAGTACACTTGACTCCAAAATCTACTAAAGCATGTACTTTGTGCTTCAAAAACCAGCAAAAGACAAAATTCATAATTTATATGGAGCTCTCAGTGGCCATGTACGGCCTCACTTATGGTCAGCCATAGTCTTCCTATCAGAGCTATACCTGGGATGTCCCTTATGTTCAGAGGTCTTTTTCTTTCAACAGCTAGTGTAAAAGTGGGAGAGACTTATAGCCTCTGCCTTAAAACTACTTTTCCACTTATTTATTGAACTGGCTATACAGACTTTAAATACTCATAAGCACAGCATTGGAAACTTTATCAATTTTGCCAAGAACTTCATCTTGACAGTAAGCTAGCCATATTTGATTTTGAGTACCTAAAATAGACCCCGTCACCCATATGCTTTTCTATTAGCAAATCCTCTTGTATACTTTAATGTTTTGGGAATCCATTTTACATGCTTACTAAATCATTTATATCCACTAGAACTCCTCCAATCTTGTTAATATCATTACCTATCACATAGTGATATTTTGTTTGTAATCTAACAAAAAAGCTTTCCGGAAGATCAGAGTGCAAAACTAAGTAACTAATTAGCCATAGAGGCCAGGCAGTGGTGGCATATACCTTTAATCCCAGTACTTGAAGAGAGGTAGATGGATCTCTGTGAGTGCAAGGTCACCCTGGGCTATCCAAGTTTGAATTTGTCGAATAAAAAAAGAAGCAGAGCTCACACTAAGGCGGTCCCAGCATTTGTGATCACACACCTTTAATCCCAGCACTAGGGAGGTTGAGACAGGAGTGACATGGCTGGGTAGAGAGAGGAGCTCAGATGCAGTCTGAGGATTCAATCTGAGAAGCAGTTGGAGGATTCAGCCTGAGCACGCAGTCTCAGCATTCATAAGAGACAGGATCACCCCTTTGATCTGAGCATTGGTTGAGGTAAGAAATCTTTAGTGGCTTACTGCTCTGCTTCTCTGATCCTTCAGCTTTCACCCCTGGTAGCTGACTCTGGGCTTTTATTATTAAGACAAAATAGAATTTGTGCAAAACATAGTATCAAAGCCTGGAAGTCTTTGGTTCAAGGTCCCTCCTGATATCTCATCTCTCTTACCTCTTGTAAAAGCAATTCTATCAGGTCTATAAACTGGGTATAACATAGCTTCTCACAAATTCAATTTCTTCAGGAATGTCCTTTTGCCTTCTATTGTCTTCCAGCCCGTAATATTCATAGGAACCACACTTGGCAAACAGCAAGCAGCTTCACTTGCTCATGTGACCCTATTCTTTAGACTCTGATTTATTTTTTGTTATATACAATTTAGCAACCTTTGTCTAAGGGAGATACATAGTTAATGTTTATATTATTCAGTTTCTTTACTTTTTTGTCTCCCCAGGTTGGATTATTTGCCTCTATGACCACAGGTTCACAATTCAGGTTATGAGAGACTCGTTTCTTTCTGAAAATTCTCTTTAGTTCAAGCAGTTCACATGTATAGTATTTTAAAACTAGCATACCATTTCTTCTGCTGGGATGTTATTAAGGCATTTCTCTGCATGCTGAATCATGATATTTTCCATCCTCTGTCTTAAAGGTCAGATCTGAGAGGAATCTTTCATCATTTTTATTTTTTTCTTTTTCCTTACTATTCAACTTATTTCTCATAGGTTCTTAATTTTTGGTTACAGGAAAGGCTCTTTAGCATGGGTATAACTTGTAGTTTTGCCCTTATATTCCACTAGCAATGAAAAACATACGATGGCAACACTTTGATTTCATTAATCCCCTTTCCTTTTCTCTTGCTAGTGCAGAGGCTAAAATGGAAGATAATATCCACATGCTTTTCTCAGTGTAATTCCTCTCTTGGAAGGGCAAGATATCTCTGGGAACACAGATAAGCCTCGGTTGCATGTCTTATCACCAACAGTGGAACCCACACTATTTCTATCTTAGCATGATTAAGATATATTTCCATACATGCCAGTTTCAGGATGCGGAATATATTGTCTAGTCAGTTAGGCATCTGAAGTCATTTCTGTACTCAGGCCCTAGAAACCATTTCTGATAGAAGCATGTCACAGATATGAAAATGATCACATGGAGATTCTCCTCAAGGGTGCTCCTCTAACAGGGCTCAGGGTCAGATGCTTATCTAATCACCCATAAGGTGAAACACAAATACCCCAGCACACAACCCAGAAGAAGGTTGTCATACTGGGATTGTCTCTGCAGATTTTCCAATCTCAAATGTATTAGCCTCCAAATCTAATTCTATGTCTTATAACACATTGCTGGGGTTATGCAACCACCACTCCCAAATTTGTCTTTGCATCTGTCAATTTCAACTTGAATTCTAGGCATAATTTACTCCATTGGAGAGATGTGAACAAACAAAGTACATTTATCCCAGGTAGGACAGCAATGACAGACCAAATAACTAGGTTACATCCAAGTCTAGTTAGACAATCCAGAAAGTTTATTGGAGTGGATGAAGGCTTATTTAAAGAACTATGAATGGGCAAAAACAACAAAAAGAAACTTTACCCCAATTCGGTGATGAATTTAAAAAGGCAAGAGATCTGTTAGCTAAACTGGGGATGAGGGTGAGCAGTAGAGGGAAGAGGATAAGACATGAGAACATGAGGGAATGGGAAGCTTGAATGGAGAGAGGGACAGAGTAGGAGAGCAATGAAAGGGAGATCTTGATAGAGAGAGCCACTAAGGAGTTAGGGAGAAACCTGGTGCTAGGGAAATTCCTAAGAATCCACAAAAAAGACCTCAGCTAAGACTCCTATCAATGGTGGAGATGGAGCCAAAAATGGCCTTCCCCTGTCATCAGATTGGTGCATACCCCAACTATCACCATGGACCCTTCATCCAGCAACTGAAGAAATGAGATGCAGAGATCCACAACCAAACCACAGGCCAATCTCCTGGAATCCAATCAAAGAGAGGGAGTATGGAATATGTGAGCAAGGGAGGTCAAGATCACACTGGAGAAATCTACAGAAACAGTTGAACCAAGCAACTCTAGAGCTGTGGAGCATTCTTGGGACCAAACTAGGCCATCCATATGTGAGAAACAATGGTAAAACTTAACTATCTGTGAGGCTCCTGGCAGCAGGACCAGAATCTATCCCTGGTGCATGAGCTAGCTCCTTGGAGACCATTTCCTATGGTGAGATGTATGAATCATTAGTGGAACAGTGCTGTAGTTAATATATTTTCTGTGTGATTTTTCAGGACCGGGTGGCCAGGAAATGAATGAGAAGCCTCCATCTACACAATGGTACCCAACAGGATAGAATAGAGGCAGGCTGGAAGAGATAGGGAGAGTAGGTGGAGTCAAAGAGACACCACTCGTAGCTGCTTAAAACAGCAGAAACCATGTAGCATCCCAAGAAGCAAGACGTAATAAACCTTGAGCCTTGTAGTAAAATACAAAATAA
>JAQHUG010000095.1:3464234-3487159 GCA_028555095.1 Dicrostonyx torquatus | reverse complement strand
CACCAACTGAGACAGTGTGCTTGATCTATTGGGAGCTCATCAAATCCAGCTGGACCAGGACTGAATGAGCATATGACCTAACCGGACTCTCTGAATGTGGCTGCCAATGGGGACTGACTGAGAAGCCAATGATAATGGCACAGGGAAAAAAATGAGTCAAGCTGTCTGTATCTTCAGATGAAAAGTTCCATAAAATCCTAAAATAACACACAAAAAAATCTTGTACCTGAAAACGAAAACTTTCAGGAAAAGCAGTTCCATACAGTACCAAAGCATAAAATTATTACTTCATAATAATTTGGAGGAAATTTTACATTTAGAACAGATTCAGAAAATCAAAACAAAACAGATCACTAAATGTAGCAGAAACCCAGTTAAAGAGGTTAAAATCGTCTACAGGCTAGGGAAGATGGCTCCCTGGGCAAAGCATTTATTGCATAGGTAGAAGGACCAGTATTTAAATTCCCTAAAGCCAAACAGAGGGAGAAATAATAGCATATGTGTTCAATCCCAGTGCCTCTATGGGGAGATGGAGGACAGAGACTAGAAAATATCTTAAAGCTAGTGAAATAAATATCTAGACTGGCATACACAGCATGGAAACAGGAAAACAAACAAACTAAAAACAGAAACAGCCACAGTCAAACAAGCAGGAAATTATATTTCTAACAAGGTGAAAGTCAAGTACTGAAGAGTTTGCAATTTCACCATCTAAGCATGCCATGCCATGCCACTGGGTACCCACAGTCTCTCTCTCTCTCTCTCTCTCTCTCTCTTACATACACAGTGGTAGTTTATTGTTTGTTTGTTTTTATTTTGTTGGTTGGTTTTCTGTTTTGACCATTGGCCTAGACGCTTCATCTCAACTGGCTTCCCTGACATTCTTTTATAGTGTGGGAAGACATTCTGTATGTGTCTTAGTTAGGATTTCTATTGCTGTGCAGGGACACCATGACCATGGCACTTTTGGAAAGTAAAACATTTAATTCAGGCTGGCGTACAGTTCAGAGATTTAGCCCAATATCATTATGGTGTGATACATGGCAGCATACCTGGAGACAGGTATCACTTAAAACCTCAAAACCTACTCCCAGTGACACAATTTCTCCAACAAGGCCACAACTGCAAAAAGCCACTCCCTATGAGCCTATGGAAGTCATTTTGATTCAAACTACCACAGTACACTACCAAAATTGCAAAGCTGTCTTATCTTTCAGCTGTGAACTCTGTAAGCTACAGTAATGCCTGACCTGACACAACAGGTCCACTGAAGAAACATGGACACAAATTTTAGGGGAGTAACTAACCACTTTCTGATTTGATTTAAGGCTTAATCTTTGAGATAGAGCCAATACACGGCACTGTTAATGATACAAGAACATGTGGCTCTATAGGTCACAGGCCCTGAGGAATAACCTACTACCATTATTCTGCTAAATGAGGGATATTTTGCATTCAACCACAATTTTGCAAATAATTTATCTGTGTAAGTAAGAAAGAATTACTGTCATTACCATTATCAAAACGTCATTATCAAAATTAGGGAAGTTTTTAGATAAGCTATAAGTTTGTGTTTAATTTAGTAATTTGCTTATTTCTTCTTTCTAAATTAATGCGAAGACTGCAATTAAATCTGTTCCTACTGTTTTCTCAATACTTACCTACAAATGGGAATTTGTGAGTTAATCTTCTAAGGACAAGAACACATCCTGCTTTAAATCTGTTAATGTTGTAGAAAGACTGAAGGGGAGTGGTCTTGGCCATTTCGGCTTATAGCCACGCCCTGCCATTAGCTAATTATTCTGCCCCCATAATTAGTTGTTAATTAATTAATGGGGCTGGACCACCAGGTCCCAAGAGGTATAAAATGATAGGCCCACGTGGAAAGTGCTCTCTCTGCACGGATCACCGGCCTCCTGCCTGCTTCTTTGGAGGAGCTCTTTCTGGTATAGTAATCTGTGTGTGTATCTGGCCCCTATTAAACTTGTGTGTCTTAAAAAAGACAGAAGGCCCATCCCCAAGACAATCCAGGCAAAGACAGCCTGGATCCATTCTCGAGTGAAAAACACAACTCAGATTTTGAGATCAATACCTTTCTATAGGTGGAGACTGCTTGTTCATTTTCCAGCCTCACAGACCTGAAAAATCACACAAAAACTGTATTCATTACAACACTGTTTAGCCTATTAGCTCAGGCTTCCAATTAGCTACCTCTTACATCTTAAATAACCCATTTCTATTAATCTATGTATTGCCATGAAGCAGGGGCCTACCAGTAGGGGTTCCAGTGTATCTGTCTCCTTCAGCAGCTATTGGACTTCTCTCTGATTATGCCCATTCTCTGTCTTTATCTCTGTTCAGATTTCTCACCTGGCTTCACTCTGTTAAAAAATTGGCCAAAAATAGCTGTATTCATCAGCCAATAAAGTAACACATATACAGAAGAACTTCCCTCATCATTTTCCAGAAAGGCTGGAACATGTAAGCAGCATAGCATTTTTTTCTGACCTAAAAACCTATGTTTTAATACCCTGAAGATATTTTCTCTCCTTTTTCCCAGTGTAACACCATGAAAAATACAAATTATTGTATTTTAAATACTGTCTAAATGATTTTTATACAACTTTCAAAACGTACCAGAGATATTAGTCCTTTTCAGATCAACAGAATAAAAGCTCATAGACTTCTAGCAACTTAATAAATAAACCCAAAATGTCAAATATTAGAGTATGGATCCAAATATATAATTAGTATTGGTCCATGTGTCTTAGGGAGCTGTCAATGTAGTTTCCTTTTTTTATTACAATGAAAGTGTGCATCTTATATCATCATTCTATATCATCATTCTATAGAGTGACACATAGTAAAGATTCTGAGCTTTTTGAACCAAATAGTCTTTGGCAGTTACTGAAACTACTGCTAGAGAATGGAAGCAATGGACCATAAAGACATGGGTGCAGATTTGCCATCTAAACTTGACTTTAAATGAAGGATGCTGGATAGATCGGTTTGGCTTGTGGGGGTAAAGTATGTAACATTGCCTCACACTATTTCACAAAATAATAATCAGTTTGTTAAACAATCACTCAATTAAAAAGTATCTTATACTCCAGAGAATTCATTCAGATTGCATGTATTCCATAGATGATTCTAAAACCATTTGTGAAGCCATCACTCAAATGTAGATCAGAAAGTCTCAGCATTGGCAGAGTCAATGTCAGAGGCTGTTCTCAGTGGATCCAAGAATGTAGGGGTCATGAACGTCTGGTTTTCTCTTTATTCATGTAATTATGCTTACTTATACAATTCAACTTATATAATAAAATTCTAGAAGTCAAATGTATGCCATTTAAGACTTCAAAGTGGAAGAGTAAGAAATATATTAGCAAAAAGTTTAGATACTGAAAACAGATGCTCAATATATATATGGTGTCTGTGAGGCATGTGTCACTTAACTAGTAGGCTAATGATTAACCAGTTAAAAAGAATTAATTCAAATATTTTTACCAATGGCAAGTTTTGTCAAAACAGAGAGGCATCTTTAAATATTTTTCCAATAATATGGATTTATGTCCATCTTTGTCCAAATATCAACTGACTTATGAATGTGTGTATATATAGAGAGATATTTGAAATAGCTACATCTGTTCACCATACCTTTAGAAGGTCAAACTCTGATTACAATAACAAATATAACAGATGATTTTATGTCATTATTTTAGCTTGTGATTTTTTTCAGTATAGTTTTTGTAAAATTATTACATTTTCAAACTGTCCAGCTAATTTTCAGATTCACTTGCTGTAAATTTAGAGACAAAATTGCCTTGTTAAAGTAGGATTGGTGTGTTTGTGAATTTAAAACATTAAATCCACAGTGCCTATAATTGAGATGAGTGGTGAGTATGTGTGTATACCTCATATAGACAGTTTCCACTAGATTTCTTTCTCTTGCTTCCTCCTTCACTGTTTTGTACTGATTTGTGACACACTTAGTTACCTAATGATATAGAACATGCTTAATTAAATGTTCAGTGCTATTGTTCTTTGATAGATTAGCAAACCTAGAAAGGTAGGAACAACATTTTTTCCTGCCCTTTGCTATATTCTCTGGTACTACTGCAATGTATGGGATGCAAAATAACTTCCTAAAGAAATATGACAGGGTGATTACCCTCCCATTAGTTAAAGCATAGGTAGTAGAAAAATGTGCTAATAAACTATTTGCACAAATAATCTTGCATGAGTTGACACTTTATTTAACTCCTAGGATAATTTTTACATTATCTCCTAAGATGTCTGTCTGATTCAACATTCTTTGTGAAAGTACACCAAAGAATGTTTCTGGTAGATCCTGAAGTTTGTAGAAGAGAACCAACCATCAATCTTCCACTGCTGCTCACTAAGATCACAGTGCTGAAAACACCCAATAAAGCTTCTGATAGAGCTACTAGATCAATAATGCTATTTTTTTTTAGCTTAGCAAGCAGTTACACTTCCAAAGAGTGCTTTCACACCTGTCTTCTAATTTGAAGCTTACAAGAATAGGAGCTGGTGAAAAGGTCCAGCAACCTTTTCCATTGTTCAAATGTGGGCTTTCAGGATGAGAAGGCTGAAGGTTGCATGCATTTGATCTTATTGTTCTGGACATTAGGTAACTTTGACATTACCAGGGTTCTGATATAGATAAATACTTAATGTGATCCAGCATCATAGTATAGTTAACCAATCACTTACCACAGCTAAAGGACAAACTGATGCCAAACACAGCCAGAATATACTGTTGAGTTTTTATTAATCAGGAGAGTAGCATCATATTTGTTAGGGAGACAGTACATAGTACAAAATCATAGGCATTGCTACTGGATAAGTGTTGCCATTTTCCAGCACCAGGTCATACTAATCTTTATGGTCACATATGAAAGTGGCACTGAAATATAAAATGTTTGTTTTGAGAAATCACATCATATACATAACAGAAGACAATTCAGGACAAATCTCGTTTCCTATCTTCATAATACTATATAATCTATCATGTTTATAGGAGATAAACCTATCCCATATTATCAATTCCAAATATTGTGTTGATTTTTAGGGAAAAGTATAAGCTAAAACCTTTTCTTGTATGCTCGAAAAATAGAAGGTGATGACAGTATTTTTTTAACCAGTGACAGATAAGAAAAGGTTATTTTGTAGGATTTCTTTACTTTTCAATGCTTCTTGTCTGTGCCCTGAACAGACATCTTGTAGCTGTATGCTAATGGTGGTTGAGGGAGAATGCAATCTCCCTACCTGCCCCTCTGCCATTCACTTTCTTATAGTGAGATAAGTCCTTAACTCATTGAAGTTTCCTTTGCATACAAGGAAGAAATTTCATCTGAAAGAGTTAATTCATTTTATTCAATTAGTGTACAAGATTTCTTCGTCTATCCTGATGCTTCATCAATATCTTATTATCCTGATGCTTCATTGCTTCAGTAATATTTGAATAAATAAAATAAATAAACAGTATATTAAATACTCCAGGTCAGTGACATAGCACTGAGTCAGTCTCTGGTTGTCCTAAGGTTAACATTGCGGTAGAGAGTAAATTAGTCCCCATAGTTGAGAGGCTGAGGTTTGCAGCTTGATGAGTAGATGACTTTGCCCAACTGGATCTAAGGACTTAATCTCACAATAATAAATACAATGTAATGACTTCTACTATCACACTTTATAGTTGAAGATCGAAAATCTTAGAGAGACTCAGACACTTCCGAGTATTTGGTCCCACATTCACATTTAAATTGCTCCATCATGCTGCTTTGATTTCACACGTAGAATCTATGGTCACTGTTTTTTCACAAAAGTTTTAAGCATCACCAGGATTGTTTTGAAGACAATGTTTATCTGGAATGTTTATCTGAGGGTTATTTATTTAAATGCTAAGAGAAGGTTCAGAAAGATAAACCATCATGTTACTCTTATTCATACTCTTTGCCTGAGTGTTAGACACTCAAAAATAATTTCATAATATTATATTTTTCTTTGATGCCATTAATAATGAAACATATTCCAAATGTATTCCTTAACAATTTCTCATATAATTCTTGATGACAGACTGTTAAAAAATAAGCTCTAGGTTGTCGTGCTTTAATCTTTAGGGATGAGGGTACTTCAGTCTTCATTAAAAAATAGAAATTAATTAGCTTTTTCAATTCATTCATTTAAAAAAATTCTTTCATAGCCTGGTCTGATGGTGCATGCTTTTAATCTTAGTATATGGGAGACAAAAGTAGTGGAGCTCTCTGAGGTCAAGGCCAGACTCAACTACATAGTAAATTCCAGGACATACCAAACTGTACATAAGTCCCTGTTTCAGAAAAATATTAAAAATAAAAAATAAACTTAAAAGAAATTGATTCATGTTAATTCATAAAACAGTCCTTCTTTGTTCTTCCTTTAGCATCTGGAGTACCCAAGATCTAAGATGTATTTCTGTGGATTTAGAGTCTAAAGCGGTACCACATGCTGAGATTAATGATAACACATAATAAAAACTGCTGTGAAGGTTGTTACCATGTCAGTCCTATTTTTATTTCATTTAAAAAATAATAATTTCAGTGCCCATTGCTGTGCCTCTGAGTACATTTACAAATCAAAACCATATTTTACATTTTCAAAAAGCAAAATATCAACACCCAGATCATTCAGAACTCAAGAATCAGTCCAAATGATTTCCTGGGCTGCTAGTAAAGAAATACAGTGAATTGTGGTTGAGAGCTGATGTTGGATGTCAGTGGAGAGCCCATTTAGAAGCTCAAAAATGTGGGTAGTTTTGGAGTTTATCTGATTCAAGTAAATTGATGTTTAATTAGTATGTCTTTTCTCCCACAGCAATATAAACATAAAATATTAATATAACTGTCTACCTAATATTTACCTTTTTGACCGAAGCATTATTTTGAGACCTTTTTAATTTTTAAAGTTTTAATTCAATATGAGGTATATGGAATTGTTATTTCTCTGATGTTTTTAAGTTGTAGTTAAGTTGCGTTCCCCAAAAAAATCAAGTTCTGTGTCTGAACAATTAGAGCTATGTTTTTAGATTGTGGAACTGTCTTAGTTTGTGTTTTTATTGTTGTGAAGAGGCATCATGACCACAGTAGCTCTTGTGAGAAAAACACTTTATTGGGGAGACTCCCTTACAGCTTCACAGTTTCAGTCCAATTATCATCATGATGGAGAGCATGGTGGTTTGCAGGCAGTTGTGGTACTGGAGTTGAGAATACATCTTGCAGTCTACAAGATGTTGACTGTCACACAGGGCAGTATCCGAGCATAGAAACCCTCAAAGCCCACTCCTGCAGTGACATACTTCCTCCGTGAAGGCTGTACCCGCTCCAACAAAGCCGCACCTCTTAATAGTCCTATGCCCTATGAGATTAAGGGGGTCAATTACATTCAAACTGACCCAGGAACTCCCCCTCTCTATCTTTCCCTCCTCACCCCTTCTCCTTGTGTGTATATGGGGGTGGGGTCATTTCTGAATAAGAGGTATGTTTTTAATTGGTGCAACTTCCTACATCATCCCCTCCTCCTTGTTTGTGTATGTGTGTGTGAAGTTTCAGGAAGCACCACAGAGAAAAGAATTTATCTGGTTTTAAAAAAAAATCTTCAATGTCAAAACCACCTATAATTCTACTGAACCAAGTGTATTCCCAATGATGCTTTCTATGAAGTTATTTAGATTAGGAAGATAAAAGTGTATTTAGTATATCTTTAGTGTCACTATCTTTGTTACTATCACCATACGAATGCTTCGTTTTTATCTAAGAGTATGGTAGACACTCCCCATCCAGCCCTTCCCTTCGTCCTCACATCTCACTTTCTTCATGGAATTCTATTCAGTAGATTATTGCTATAGTATCTTACCATCACATCTTTTCCTCTTTGGAATATTCTTTGCTGTAAATACTCCTTTCAATAATATATTAATTTATTTCCCAACTTCTCAGGTCAAATGTTATATCATATAAATTTAAAATAGCAAGGATAATTTCATCTAAAATCTGTAAGCCACATCAGTTATTCTGTTTTACATTTATTCAATAACCATTTATCTGTCTATATGGATTGTAGACTCAATGGAGAAATATAATGGTTTTCTTGTTGTGAACATATTCACACCACTGATTTCAAATTTGTTTCATTGGAAGTGGTAAGTGAATACTATTGAATAAACAATTGAATGGATTTCTAAAAGGGGAATTGAATAAATAAAAATTTCAGGGAGAAAATTTGGCTGAGTTGCTGACAATTCAGCTAACTGACAAAACTCAATCCTAACTGCTTCTATGTATGCTTACATAAGTTATGTATACACATATACACTTATGCATGCATTTATACATGATGAGTATAGGAGATGTGAGTTAAGGGGATGTAGATAAATGTTGAGAGAGGTGAGCTATCAAATGCAAATGGAATCAAAGTTCATGAACTTGTGTTTCTGATGAGACAGTTAACAGCATATCAAATTAGACAATTTGGTTTTTTCTTTCCTTCCTGACTCAAAGAATGAGACCATTCCAGGTTTGTGAATAAATGAAGATTTAACTATTTGCAGCTTTAAACAAGACAGGTTAACATTCAGAGACAGGAGGCATTGCTCAGAGTCATGGTGAGATAAGTTAGAGATCAAATGAGGAGAAGAGAATAAAATAAATACATACAAAGCTTTCCAGGGAAAGAAACCATTTAACAGTCCTATCTATGCAACCTCCATGAACCACAGCAGTAATCAGCCTGGGAAGATACATGAAACAGTGAAAAAGTGGTGCTAGCACTCAACTAGAGGCAACCAGCAGCTGTCTAATCTGACTCAAGGCCTATCAATAGAAAGAAAGTCGTATCTAGTATTTTAAACCAAGACAGTTTACATGGGCTAGTGAAGTCATCATGGCAAATCATAACCTGGAACAATGCAGAGATTGATAAACAACTAGGCACCTAGACCTACGAGACAGATACCTTTACATCACTACTTTTGCAAATAGGACTCAGAAAATATTACTGAAAAAAGGGCAGAAGCTAAAGAATTTTGGATAAATTGCATTGTAAGGACTAGAGACAGAATTGAGGGTACAGAAAAGATGTCACTCAAGGATATACATTCATAAAGTAAATATATAATACAGACCTAGACATTCAGCAAATGGATGCAAGTTGAAATGCTAGAATATTTACAATTCGAGAGTTCAGCTCAATACAAAAATAGACATAGTATATAAGGAGAAGATAAGAAACTTTGAGTTTACTTACAAGAGCAGAAATGACTCAAAGACAGTTGTGTCATTAGAACTCCCCACCCAAACCTTGGTGATGGCTCACGAAAGCTGGAAACACATTGTAGGCAGCTTAACAGGTTGGAGAGTATCATTTCCAATTTATTCAGTCATTTCAACCTTTTCCATGCAACTCTGCTGGAAGTTTGTTATCTTCTCTTTTAAAGTTTTGTATGTGAAGGAAAAAAAACTCAAAATTCTTGTCTTTTTGAGTCTGCTTATTTAACTTAACATGATGATCTTCAGTTCCAATAATTTTCCTGCCAATGACATTATTTAATCTGAATGCATGAACATTAGTTAATTGTCTTTATATACCATGTTCTTTATAACTTCATGTGCTGATGAGCATCTGTGTGGACTCCATGACGTGTCTATTATTTATAATACAACCACTTATGTAATTGTACATGTGATATTTTAGAAAGTTTACAGTGAAAAACAAATGCAAACAAAATAAAGCTAATAAATAAAAATAATGGTTGGTTTCTCATTTTCATTTAAACTGGGAAATATTTAGATATTTTGAAATTAAATATATTTCATTTCTTTTTATATCAGGTTCTGAGTCCTATGTATTTTATTTACATTTTTCAAGTATTTTCTAAAGCATTGACAGGCAGATAACTCAATAAAAGATATTTTTGTTGTTTGTTTATTTGATTTGATTGGTTAATTTCTTTTTCTTTTTGAAAACATCAAGTTGGTCTGAAATAAAGCTACATTAGAAAATAGGGCTGAGAAAGCCATACTACAAATGCATAAGTGTCCACACAGTACAAAAGATGAGTGATAAGTATTAGTCTGTACTTATGCAAGAAAGAGGAGTCTGAAGTTACACAGAGGATATTGATATGAATTTATCTAAATTTATTCTTAAAGCATTCTTTGGAAAAATGCTAGCTATTAAATCTCTAGTTATGCTGTGAAACTGAGCAATACTTGAGGTGAACGAGTGCAAGAATACAAGAATTATAATTCCGTTCCTTCTGAAAATATAATTGCCCCTGTGTCTTTTATTCTGCGCGGTCAAACTATGGGTAGAGAATGGCAAGATGTATATCAAGCTTTTCACGAATATTACTGTATTAGTTTTCGTTTTTTTTGGTTTTTGGTTTTCATAGTAATGCATGCTTCTGTTTTTAGTCATTTGCTAAAGTTTAAATTACAGCTACAATAAATCTTTCACACCAACATTTCAAAAAATGTTTTTTGAAAATCAATGTGATACTTCCTCTGTGTGGTGAGGAGTGATGGGCACTCCGGAGGCATCATGTGTAAGAAGATAGCATGGCTTATTTTCCATTTGAAAGCTTCTTTCACAGTTACAATATATGTATTTAAATATCTAGACTTTTGCCAAGCTCTAAATTAAAAGAAATCAAAATTCAATGCCACATATGCAAAAGAACCCCCCCATAGTTTAGATAAATAATGATAGATTGATTAAGATATATCTATCTATCTATCTATCTATATATCTTTTCCATGTTAACCTTTATCTCATTCAGTGATTTCTACTGTGAACGTAAGTCTCTTCATTTAAAAATATGAGTAACTATATTTTCCAAACTCTGTCCTTTCTTATCTTCTGTGGTCCAGCTCATAACTAGGCTGTATGTTTGATTTTTAAGTCATTTTTTCCACCTGCCAGGTCCTATTATCTTCTTAAGAATTCTATGCTATCTTCTTTTTTAAAGACAATTGGAAATGTTACCATCCTGTCTATCATTCATGCTTTTTTGATAAAATTATCCAATACAATCCATTAAGGTAACAGACTCTCTCAGGAGACTTGAGAGAGAAAGCTAAAAATGTGTTATTAGCAAAATAGAATGAACATACAGAGTGCATACTACAAGACATAAAATAGGCTGAATAGGTTAAAGTTCATAATATCCAAGTTTCTCAGTCTTCCTCATTTCTTAAATGATGATTTGAAAGAGAGACACATATATATGAATCCCACATTAAACCATAATATTTTGTGTGGAAATAGAGAAAGCAAAAGATAGAAATTTCCCTTCAATAGAAGAAGCAAAACTTACTTAGTAAGAGCAGTAAAGAAAGAAATCTTTGTTATAATTTAGTAACACCAGTATTCCAGAGAGAAATCATCAACAGAGAAGATGGGGAAAGTGTTAGCTTTCTGTGATTCCTATATGAAGTTCTTTGAGTTCCTATCTAAATATTTATTAAGCAATTTCATCATATTTAAAGTTGTTTGTTTTTCTATCTGTTAATAGCTTTGAATTGTTGGCAAAATTAAATAGGACCTAAGGGTACTATTATATTCTAATACGGAGTATCCAATGAGAGAAGGAACGGAAATGAAGCAGCAAAGCAAATGTGATGCTAAAAATTGACGTGACATTTTCATATGCTCCCTCTGAAACCAAGAGAGTTCAGGCAATTTTCATTAAAATAAAGGAATGATTTTTCTCTCACAATTATTTCTTTCCATTAACATGTAGTCCATCTAGCAAATGTTTTTGAAAGCCAAATGTTTTAGCAAGAACAATAAATAATTTTCGAAATTGCATGCAAATAAATTCTGAATAACAATTTGAACTCAATTTTAATGAATAGTATCTTGGTTCAATATGCTTCCTTATATTTAAATTTTTATTACATTTAATTAATTAATTAATGGGGGTGAGACTGTGCTTGCCATAGGTCTCTTACAGAAGGAAAACTTGAGGTGGTTGATTCTCTCCTACCATGTGGATTCTGGGGCTGGAAATCAGGTCACAGTTTTATCAGCATGTGCTCTACCTAATAGGTCATGTACCAGCATTCAGAAAACATTCTAATAAAATACATTAATTACCTTCAGGATCTTAGGTTATGGCCCTTTGTTTGTAGGATCTCTCCTAGGGTCTTGAGGCTTGGAAGGCAAATATAGAGGTAGAGTACTTGACTAGCATAAGCAAAGCCTATTATTTAACCTTCAGTATGACATAACCCCAGCATGGTGGTACAAGCTTGTGTGTAATCCCAGGACTGAGGTGGTCAAGGCAGGAGATCAAAGGTCCCAGACCATTGTCAACTACATAATGAGTTATAGGCAAACCGATCTTTCTTTTAGCCCTTATAATTTTAATTTTGTAAAGTATAAATTAAAAATTTATCTGAGTGTTTTTTGATTATTTACAGTAAAATACACTCAGGTAAAAATACACTCAGCCTCCATAAATATGCAAGAAATATTCTCATCTATACAACTTACAATATAGATGTTACAATTGAAATATACATATATTCACAGAGACCACTATTATAAACAGTGTGTGTGTATGTGTGTATACACATGTGTGATGTATACAAGATATATATGCAATAGACAGGAAAAAATGAATGCTTATTATTTTTATAAAGAAGTTATCTCATAACTGTACTTCTACATGACTGGGGATGCACTTTAGCTGTATTCCACACTAGCAAGTAAAATTTCTAAAGCTTAGATATAGGAAAATAAACATAATTGCAGGTACTTTTCTAAGTAATATTGAGAATAGTGAACTAATTCAATGATCTGTATAATGAATATACTAATTCAAATCATTGAAATAATATCTGATTTTCTAGGGTAACTGTGAGATTGAAGGTAAAATTTCGCTGCTGATGGAAATTTCCACTTTGGAAAAGCAATGGCTGCCCTTGGAGGAGTGAAAGCCTAGATGCCTAATAGAAAAACTGGTGGGCAGTAAACCCTGTGGAAGGGATTGTTATTGTAAAGTTTGGTTCTTCCCTGTGACTTTCTGCTTGAGCAATTATTCTCTCTTGTAGTTTTCCAAGCTGTCTTTTTTTTTCTGAGACTGTCCTGGAACTCACTATGTAGACGAGACTGGACTCAAACTCAAGCTCTGCCTATAGTGATATTTTATTTATGTTTCATAAATAAGTTTGCCTGAAGACCAGATGGTAAAACTAAGCCACAAGTGGCCAAGCAGTGGTATCACACAGCTTTAATCCCAGGATTTTGGAGATAGAAGCAGATGGACCTCTAGGAATTCAAGATCACCCTGAGCTACACAAGATCAGTACAGAAACAGATCCAGGTGGTAGTTACTCACACCTTTAATTACAAGACTAGGGAGTCACGTGCCTTTAATCCCAGCACTAGAGGAGAATATGAGGTGGAATGAGACAGGAACCCTCTCTCTTTTAGTCTGTGAACTTTTAGAGGTAAGAACTCTCTACTGGCTTGGCTGCTTTTGCTTTTCTGATCTTCAGGTCAAACCCCAATACCTGTCTCTGGGTTTTTATTATTTTGCTACAGTTGTCATCTGTCTTATTTAAGGTTACTATTGTGGGAAGAGACACCATGACCATGACAACTCTTATAAAGGATAACATTTATTTGGGTGACTCGTTTGTAGTTCAGAGGAACAGTTCATTAACTTCATGGTGGGACGTGGCAGCATGTAGGTGATGTGGTGCAGAAGAAGCTGAGAGTTCTATATCTTGCAGGCAACTGGAAGTGGTCTAAGTGTCACACTTAGTGAAGTTTGAGTAAAGACCTCAAGACCCTCTCCCACAGTGACACACTTCCTCCAACAAAGCCAGAACTCTGAATAGCCAGACCCTCAATGCTGAATGGATTAGAGAGTAAACTGTGTGACTCTATGGGTCACAGTACAGCTTCCACACAAGATTCTTTTTGTTGTTGTCGCTGTGTTTGGGGATTTATTGTTGAATGATTGGTTGTATAGTTTGGTATGGTTTTGGTTTTGATTTCAAGGGGGAAGTTGCAGAGGCAGAGGGCAGTTGAAAGGACACAGGGAGATAAGTAGGGTCGAAATGCATGATGTGAAATCCACAAAGAATCCATAAAAATTAACAATTAAAAAAGGAAAAAATGGTTTCTATTAGCATTAGATATCCCCAAAAGAATTAAGTTTTTAATCCAAATATCATGTCACATTTGCAATAATTCTACTAATTATAATCTCAGCAAACAATCAAGGATATGTATAAAATACAATTTAAAAATAAAATGAGTAACAAGCAAAAATAAGTGTACTATGAAAAATCACATTAACTTGGTGAATTTAAATATTCTGTCATCCTATTTTAAAACTATGGTTCTTTCTTATGATAATGTAAAGTCTTAACATGGAATGAAAACAGATCAATTAATATATATGTATATTTATACATACATATATTATTATATATATTATATATATATATGTTCATGTATATGACAACAATAAGTTGGAAAAACAGGCCATCACCGTGAAAGACAGCAAGGAGTGTTATGTGGGAGAGGGTTCAGGGGAAGTAAAGGAAATGGGGGATGATTAAATTATATTATACATAATTAAAATATATTACATTGGCTAGAGAGATGGCTCAGTGATTAAGTGGACTGGCTGTTCTACTGGAGGACCAGAATTCAACTCCAAGCACCTACAAGGCCGCTCAAAAAAATGCCAATGACTCTAGTTCCAGGGTCCCTAATATTCTCCTTGGTACTCTGCAGGAATGGGTCATTATCATGGTTTACAGATATTTATGCAGGCAAAACACTAATACACAAGAAAAGAGTTCTTATATGAATACAACTGCTTCCAAAATATTTTGATAAAATTTTTAATGGATAAGGCCACTATCCACAATTATCTTGAAAAGACACTGCACTTTCTGTCAGCTTTGCATCACACTTTTGACTATCAGACCTGAAAGTCACAGAGTTGAGTAAAACGTGCAAGTACCCTGTTCTATATGCGGCTGCCTCTGCCCCCGACACCATCTGTAGCATATTCGGCTGTTAGTAGCTGACATGCATTTGGTTCCTTAATGTTTATATTGAGTTTTCTTAACAGGTTAACAAGAAAAAAATCAAAGATATAAGAAGTGAGAGAAAGAAGAAAAATAATGTCTAACTCGAGAGAGCAGCGGCAGAACATAATGGATAAACTAACTTTTTTCATTTTTAATCACATGAACTAGATAAATAATTAAAAACTTTAAATATATAATGCTTTCAAAGAAGGGAAATGAGCCAGGTTTCCAAAGATATTGACATCCAAAGTGCTATAGGGAGAAGCAAAGTATTAAATTTTTAAATATTCTGATTTTAATCTTTACATTACAGACTATCTGTGTATTGATTGGTGCAGTGTGTTTTCTTTCGTCTACCAAGAGCCATTTACAGACATCACTGACTGTCATTCTGGGAAATGCATTATTGTAAGATCATTATCTCTCCACATACTCAGAAACTTCCTGAGTTTGTCTTCTATCGTGTTTGGGCATAAAACGTAAACAACACTCTTAAATTCAGAATAAAACTGTGTGCCTTTCTTTTTCATTGAAGCATTATGATGACTAAGTTTTTACATATTCAACTATGAATCTGTGCTAGACAAAACTTAAAATGCACAGTGCAAAATTGGTTTAATTTAAAGAACAGTGAAAAAAGAGATGTGTGAATTCATAGTGACCTCTCAAGAGCACTGTTAAAAAGTGGGAGAGTCTCAAATCATATAGTGTTTACTGCATACACACGGACCTTCAGTATCTCAGAGTCTTCATTTTAAGGAGTGGTTTCATTGAATGCATCTCACTACCACTAATAGCACTGTTGATCACCTCAGATATGAGCCAGTATCTATGTTTATAAAAGCGAATCCCTAAATTAGATTCTCCTTTCTTCATATATACATATTACATATGACTATACAGCAATACATTACACATTAATTTATAACACATTCATCAATTTAAAATATTAAATCTGCTTTGTCCATAGCCAGTGTTAAAGGCATATGGTGTATTGATGAACATTCATACCTTCAGTGTGCTAAATAGGAGCAAAGGAAGAGTAACTTTTAACTTATGCAAATCTAAATAATCCCAGAAATTTGGATTCAGGCCCTAAAGACTGCCAATTCTCCCATGTTTCTGTAATAAATCATGATTTCTTTCAATAAGTCAAATCATTTTCTACCAAAATTGATGCTTTCTCCTTTCCGATTCTGACTTTAGCCTCCTAGCATCACTAAATGCTTCTTTTATCATAGTTAGTTCTATTACAAAAAACTTGACCAGATTAGAAAGTTTTAACTACCCAAAATTAAACATACTTCTGTCTTTCTTTTATTAACATTGCCTGTACTCGCTAGACTCTAAACTAATAAAAGATCAGAAAATGCATCTTTCATCCCTTACTTCATTCTTTAACCGCTGATCCTCAACAGTGAAGACACTATTTGATTATATTCAAATGAACCTTTTACATTAAATAAAATGGCTAAAGTCATGTAGCTAAGAATTCAAAGACAGGTTATGGGACTTCTAAAGGGAGGCTGATAAAATATTTAAGAGAAAAAATTATACTTTTTGCCCAACATATTCATAAAAATGGGGAAGCTGAAATTCAGAATAAAACTGTGTGCCTTTCTTTTTCATTGAAGCATTATGATGACTAAGTTTTTACATATTCAACTATGAATCCGTGCTAGATAAAACTTAAAACCTGGAACGTTTAAAAAAACCATATCATGCCAAAGATTCTTTGTATGCTTGTTTTATGTATTTATTCCAATGTTTAATATAAAATATATGCAATTTAATACATGAAGATTTATGTATTTACACAGACACTGCATGCATATATGCCCTCAATTACTGAAAAAGACTATTTTTGAAGAAATGTTCAGGAAAACTTATCTCCCAAATATGTAGTTAGTACTGATGGACACCAGACATATGTCCACTCTGCTGCAGCCCTGCATGTAAACTAATTATGTTTTTGTACTGTCCAAAATGATGTATTTTTTATGTAAAGTGAATGAAAATATGTATTCATTAATGCCATACATGTCCTCATGTTTTACTGTCTTTGAAATTGTCTTTCCAGTACAGGGCACTGACATTTAAACAAGAGCCAAAAGTTACCCTGACAAATCTAAAATTACATACAATTTAATATATGCTGATAACAGATATTATGCCTATGTATGTGTTTTAAGTAAATGTTTCACCATCTCTCTGAGTGAGGAGGTGCTTTTGCACAATTTTATGAATAAAATAATAAATACAATTGTAGACCTAGAAGTAGGCTTTAGGGCTGTTTTTTTATCTATGGTAGAATCTTCAAACAGGATATCAGACACATTCCATAAACAAGTAGTGGCCCTTTTGCTGACACCTTAATGAATTCAGGACGGGGCTAATGAGAATTAAACGGTAAGACATTAAAGTTTAATCATCTCTAAGCCTTTAGTTCCTTGCCATCTGAGTTTTTATGGATGCTGAGGATGGCAGAATGCTCAGACAGTCATTAGAGGTATGGAGAACAATACAAAGAAACATCAAAGCCGAGATTCTTGGCCACACATCTACCATGGTGTACTTGGGGAAGAGAAAGCTTTTAGGCCTATTGCTGGAAACACTTCACTTACCAAGCTTAAAACAAGCCAAAGCAAAAAAAAAAAAAGACAAAGGAAAAAATAAAATATTTAAACTGTATTATATTTTCCCAAGTACCAATGATGTACAGACATAAGGTGCATGCCCAATCAGACTATCACAGACTATCACATATATTTTAGGATCATTAACCTCTGGATGGATCTTTTCCTATCTGAACATTTAACAACTGTATTGATTTTTCTAATTTGTTATTTTTTTGTCAAAGAGTGACAATGCATTTTAGACTACACATTCATTTTTCTTTTTGTCTTTTTGCGCACAAATCCCGTATTCACTATTACTCTTTTAATGGTGACAGTTCACCTGTTTGTATTGTTATATTGTTAGTAAACAAAATGGGGTTTTTACAGAATATTGTGATTGAGTCTTAACTTAGATCATGGAAATTTCCTTTGAATGCCTTTAAATATAAAAATGGTAATGATATGAATGAATTTCTTATGACTTCACTCAAAATGAGACAAGCCTCAAAACAAAAACAACAACAACAAAAGTATCCTAGCACTTGAGAATAGTTGCCTGGATGAGCTGGTGCTTAGTGGATATATAGAAATAAATTATGATGGAAATGAAAAATTAATTTATCATAAAATATAGAAAGATAATCTAAATTGAGAGCTCTAGTGAAAAAAAAGTATTGGGTCCCGTATTCAAAAGCTGGGTATTTCAAGAGAGCTAATAGACAAAATTGAAATAAAATAGAGTCCCTTGCAGTATTCAACCGTGTATACCTAACTCACATGTCATGGAGACAGGTAAGTGGCCATATTTATAGCCTCTACTTTACGTGATGTACTAAAAGGAAGTTGCTTTATATGAGTTCTTTATTTTTTTGAATTGGTAGAATAATACCTTAGAGGACTTATAAATTGGCCTTCACCTTTTTGGTATTTAAAATTTTTGAATATAGACTTTTATCTAAGATAATATCTAATTATCAAACTGATAGCTAAATGAAAACAAATCATACATCAAAACCATGAAAATTAATACATTTAAGGTTTCTGTCAGAGAAGTGATGTAAAAGCTAGAGAACTTTGAAGATTTACTTATTTAAAAATGACTTTTATTACAGATTAAAATATTGAAGTACTTAAGTGGCTTGGTTTAAAAGAAATCAGTGTCTGAATCTAAATTATAAATTTGGTGAAAGCTGAAATGTTGAATTAGCAAAGATTTCTGGGTTGGAAAGTTGATTCGGTGGCTAAAAGTAATTGCTGCTCTTCTGGATGACAAGAGTTGGAGTTCAGGGAAACTGATGCCTTCTTCTGGTCTTTTGGGGCACACACACGAATGTCACACACACACAAACAGAGAGAGAGAGAGACAGAGACAGAGACAGAGAGAACAAATAAAATGCAATAAGAAAGACTTCTGGTTAACCAGCAATGTACATAAAGCTCTGAATGGAATGCAGTAAGAGACAGCTAGACTTGAGAGGTGTTTCAGGGTTAAATGAAAACCTATTGCAATGGGAAGCTCCTAAAATATATCAGTGATTCTATTGAAATCTCCAAATATTGGGGAATAGAAAATCCCAACTTGCCATTTCTTGTCAGTAAACAAAGCTTCCAGTACTTGATGGTTTACATTTGATTGAGTTTTGGGCCATGGAAATCTCCAAACAACTCAAGATGTTGCCAAAGCAGCGGGCTGATTTCCACAAACTTACGGCAAGTTCACTTTGCTGAAGACAACACTCAACCAATTCATTGAACTTGGCGAAAATCAAGTTATGCCTACATCTCTATGTTCTGTATATAAGAAGGTATTCTCTGGAGAATGTAAATACCAAGCCAGCTACAAAACCTTCAATCTATAATGCTGTCCTGTCTAGAAAAATATGTCAGGGCTGTGGTAGCATAAATTTTGTGGAAATAACCAACAAACATCTGATATGACTTAAGGCTCACTCCAGGAAATGATACCCACACCCAAAACTGCTTAGGTGACCAAGAACCTGAGGCTAGTTAGCCCAGAGACTTAGAATAAAACCAAATACTACTGGACTAATAAAATAAAATTATTCCACACAAATCTCAGGAAATTTCACAGAAGAGGAGAGAGAGAAAGACTTTAAGACCAAAATCAACTGAACAAGGCCCACATGAACTCTCAGAAACGGAAGCAGCAAGCACAGGGCCTGCCTGGGTCAGCCACCAGGTCTTCTTTGTACATATTATAGCTTTAATTTAGTGGTTTTGTGAGACTCTCTACTGTGTGAACTAATGTGTCTCTGATTCTTCTGCATTTTCTCTGTCTCTTATCCTTTTGTTAATTTACTTTTTCCAATTTCAATGTGATGTTTTTTGTTTAATCTTATTATATTTTATTTTCTCATATTTTGTGACCATCTCTTAGAAGCCCGTTTTTTTTTCTTCTGTTTTCAAACAATCTTATTTTATGTACCTATCCCAATTCCTTCTCCTTCCTGTCCTCCCACTCCTCCAACTTTCTCCCCACCCTACAGCCCATCCACTCCTCAGAGAGTATGAGGCCACCCATGGGGAGTCAACAAAGTCTGTCACATCACTTGAGGCAGGACCAAGGCCCTCCCCTGCTGTATCTAGGTTAAGTAAAGTATCCCTCCAAAGAGAAAAAAATCCCAGTTTATGAACTAGGGATAAATACTGGTTCCAAGGTCAGTGACCCTCCACATATAAACTACCCAAGCCATACAACTGTCACCTAGTTCGGTCTTATGCTAGTTTCCCAACTGTCAGTCTGGGGTCAGTAAACTCCCACTAGCTGCGGTAGCTGTTTCTGAGGGTGTTTCCATCACGATCTTGGCTCCCTTGCTAATAATATCGCTCCTCTCTCTATGACTGAACTCCTGGAGTTCAGCCCAGTGCTTAGCTGTAGATCTCTGCATCTTCGTCCATCAGTTACTGGATAAAGGTCCTGTGACGACAATTAAGGCAGTCATCAATGTGATTACAGGGGCAGGGCAGTTTAGGTACCTTCTCCACTATTGCTAGATTCTTAGTTGGGGTCATCCTTGTGGTTTCCTGAGAGTTTCTCTAGTGCCCGGATTCTCACTAACCCCACAATGGCTCCCTCTTTCAAGGTATATCTCTTTCTTTGCTCTCCCTCTCTCTCCTTTACCCAACTTGATCCTCCTGATTCTTCATGTTCTCTTCCCTTCTCTCCTTCTCCCCTCCTCACTCCCCTACCACCCTCCCCCTTCTCCCTATGCTGCCAATTTACTAAGATCTTGTCTACTTCCCCTTGCCTTGAGAATCCATGAATGACAGCATAACAGGATTGAAGCAAAGGTAGGTAGGAGCTGGGAGGAATCGGGGGGATGTCATCAGGATGTACCGAATTAGAAAATAATCTACTTTCATTTCTTCTCTTATTTATTCTCTTATACAATATATCCTACAGCCTCCCCTCCTACTCCTTTCATTTCCCCACCTTCCTTCTCCCCAAGTATCACTTTTCTCCTCCATTTCCCCAGAGAAGGCCTCCCAGTGATATAAGATGAACATCACATAACAAGATGCAAAAGGACTAGGCATAAATCTTCATACCAAGGCTGTATGAGGCAACAGTAAGAGGAAAAGGATCTAAACAGCAGACAAAATTCTCAGAGACACCCCTACTCCCATTGCTAGAAGTCCCACAAAACCCCAAAAAGAATCTATTTTCAATAAGGGGGGGATAAGTTAGAAGCTACAAGCCAAATAGTTTTTTTTCTTATTTATTTAGGTATGTAGTACATATCTATTTTGCTTTTACTTTTGTTTTTGGACTCTAGGGAAAGGTCACAGGGTCTCTCTCACCTTAGACAAGCACTCTACCAGTGAACAAAATCCTAGTCCCATACAAATGGAGTTTCTTTTTTCTTGGGTGTGTATTCATCTTTATCTTAGAGGCGAAGTATTCAGAAAAAAAAAAAGGTGCAACCAATCATAATGATGGTGTGAGAGTGCACATACATTTCCTGTGAGTCACCACAGCAAGAGAGAAGGAATGTTAGTTCCGCTGCTATAGCAGTGTGAGCAACCTTTCCTGAAAACAGGACTTCATGTACAGCCAAGGAAGACTCACCATGGCACAGCCAATTGAGACAGAATAAAAGGGTGTTTAAGAGTCAATTCATTGAATTCTAGAAAGTTTAATTTTAAAGACAGTTAACATTCATTGAAGATTTTTGAAAATCATTTTAGTTAATAGATCTGGCATTTAATCAGTAATACTTCAGACATAAATAAGAGGTCTCTAATGGATAACTGACTGTAAAATAGCCTCTGTTCATGGGACTATTAAGAAATCAAAAAAATGAATCAGTATACTAATGTACTTTTAGAAAAACCATCCTTAAGAAGGTAGGAAGGACGTCTCGCAAATCTTTTGACTCCTTGGAGTCACTAAAACTGATAAAAAAAATAATGTATATAACTAAAAGGTGGAAAAACTAGAAAATGATTTCATCCTCAAAGCTTTAAAGCTTTGTCAATCTGGGGACCATAACTGTTCTGCCCTCCTAATTTACATATATCACCACAAGTTAAATTCATCAATAAAGAAACAAACAATATGTTGCCTAAGACTGGTTGAGGTTTCATGATAGTTTGTGAAGATTGTCTAGATAGTGTGTGTCTGCAATTGTTTCTTCTTAGTATTGAGTGATATTATTATTAGATGAGGCAACACTGGGTCTCATCTAACCGTAATTGATTCTTTAAAGGCCCCCTTACAAACGATGCCACCCTGAAAGACAGGAACACCAGAGATCAGTTTGACAGAAAAAAAAAATAAACTCAGTGCACAACACAGGTACTATTTCAGGACCTGCAGAGCTATTACTATTTGTGTGTGTCTCAAAACATTTTAGTAATTGTCCATACCTCTTACTATTTTCATTAGATGTGTGTGTGCGCGTGTGCACATGTGCGAGGATGTCATTTACACATTCGTGTTATTCATTCCACATACTAGGAATAATTATATTTGGAAAACATTATATATAATTATAAATAAAAAAGGTATTAAAATATTTATAACATTTCAAATTAATTACATTTGCTAAGATTCATATTTATATTCATATAATGTTATTGGTTATTGCACACACACATATGTACACACACATACATGCACAAGCTTTATATAAATATTCCCTATATGTAGCTGTAGAAATCTTGTTTTTAT